>WEDG01010750.1:0-90648 GCA_017591395.1 Schistocephalus solidus | reverse complement strand
TTTTCTAGCTCCTTCGTCTGTGAGGAGGAACGTCAGTTCGACCGTCGTAATCCGATGATTTCCATCGTATACTCCACAGAAGTGTGGTTCAGGGACGGTTTCTTGTGCACAAATTAGTTTTAAGTAATAATATACTTGCAATACATCTACCGCATTCTGTCCTTCCTTACCTGCCTGTGCCCTTTTTCAAGACATAGTCAAGAAGGCCGGAGGTGGGGTCGGACGCAGATGAATCATTTTCCATGGAGAAAGAAATTGGGGTGCGGCATCAGCCTGCACCTGCGCGTGTCCATGTTGGGTACGCGCACCCCCATGGTCGGTATTAGATATGGGACCTCATCCCAGTCAATAATAAGCCCTGCCGCACCTTGATTTAACCGTCGTGTTGCTCCAACGCATCTGCCACACGGCCCGTTTATAAGGAACAAAACCCCACACACGCACGCACACATGTCCCTAAACGCCTCTAGCGTTCTGTATTGCAGTTTGGGATGATTACGAAGCAATGACTTTTTTTACAGGGCTGATTCATTCCTATTTTGGAAGATCAGTTCCGATCGCGCGTCATGGAGACGATTTTTTCCGATCCTATTTGCTCTCATGGAAAGAAATTTGCTGATTCATATAGCTTTCCAAGTTATTTCTGACAATTCCCAGGCCTATCGATTTTGTTATCCACATTAATTGGATTCGGAAAATCACCCTTCACCAGCAATCTAAGATTTTAACTGTTCATAACAGCTCAGTTTTAATTGGTGCCTCTAAATGTAAAATAAAAATTCAGCCAGCAACTTTTAGGGAGTAGGATTCGAGCCATTTAGCGGTAGGATGTCTCTTGAACCGGTCTTTTGCTCCATCCTTCCATTTTTATAATGTGACATGACTAAGCAAATATTAGAGATGTCGTATCTATAGATAAAGAATAAGAAGGCCGTTACCGAAGATAACAATCTGGATCGAGTAAATAGAATGTATCGTAACGTTAAAGGATTTTGCTGCTCAATGAATAAGTGCTTATAATAATAATTAAGTCAGTATACACAGTGAATGACCGATCTCATGCAAAGATAACCCGAATTCTGAAATGTGTTAAGGAGGGTAAGGATGCCTTGTATGGCAGCCTAAACAGTACAAGAGAAAAGGAACTGCCCACAATACATGCGATTTTGCACTAAATTCCAAGAACATTATGGTTACGATTAAGGTGAGGGTTAGGCTTAAGTTTGACGTTAAGTTTAGAGTTAGGGTTATGATCATGATAGATTAGGGGTTAATATTATTATAACGTTAACTGTAGGTTTAAACTAGGGCTAGAGTTAAGGTTAAGGTGACATTTGGGTTTTAGCGTTAAGACACGTGCATGTTTACCCTGTCTGATATTTACCAAAAGGCCACATTTTTTAAGCGGGCGGACGGTTCCTATTTCCGTGTCCTGTTTAGGTGGCCATACAAGGCATCCCTACCATTTAGGAATACAAAGAGTTATTTAAGTAGGGTTGTAACATTAGATCGGTCACTCACTGTAAGTTAGGTTACCAACAATTATAGCGTTGGTTGCGGTCTTGTGACTGTTGTTGGCTATGCTTATTTTTTCTGTAAAATTTTCAGTTTGTTTAATTATTGATAAAAAAGAGTTAGCTTTTCCAAAGGTGTCACAATCCTCACCATTATCGCCTTTCTTATCCATATTCGGGGTCACCCAATGAAACAATAAGAAGTGTTCACCGGATCCATTACAGATGCGGGCAAAAATGCAGGTCATACACGACAGTGAACGAACATACGGCAGCTGTGGAAAGACCAGAAACCAGATGGTGTTTAATGTTGACATGGCATAGCGTTACAACCAACTTCCCTTTAATAGCGTCATCGGAGTCTTGTGGGGACGGCGGGACAAACGGAAGCATCGTGCGACGCTTGAGTCATGCTCCTTTGGCTCCAATTCGAGAACATAGAGCAACCCTTCTCACCTCGGTAGTGGCCGCCAGCAGCCACCTCGCTAACAAACCCTTCGGCGATTAGAACGGACGCCTGTGGTATCTAGTCCATTGTTGCGTTTATTATCAACAGGTGCCGAGAGGATTGCGCAGTCGATAACTTGGACGTGGGCATATAAAACAGACACGAGGCTAGGCAAGAATCTGTTTTATTCTGTCATCGATACTCTCTGATCATAATGCTTTTTAAAATAAGACTTCCGCACTCGTTAAATATTATTCCTCAGCAATGTTTGCATTGAAACGCACTATAGCATGCTGCCCACGTGTAAACCAGTTGTCAGGTCACCTGCCAACACTAGATTTTAACATGGAAATAATAGCTAGGAACAAAGTGATAGCCTTAAGGCGGTCACCTCCGAGCAGAATAAGTCCTAAAAGGACAGGTAGAATAGAAACGCCCTTAAAATACGGCGATTTTAAAGGAATATTTCATGATTATAAATCTCAGGTGTATACAAAGATAGATGGCTTCTGAGGAGTTCTTCACCGACTAAACCGAAGTGAATCGGAACTGTACCTGTGAGGTTGTGTTGGGAACCACGACATCTGCAAATCTGGAGACGTCTAGTCTGAGGGTAGTGATCCATCGTTAGCAGGATTGGTCAGGAGATTGAAGCCCGCCGACGTAGCTGTTACTTTGTCCAAAACGGCAGAATCACCTAATGGGAGTTCAAACGAATCTTTCGAGCCCAAGATGAGGCTAAAGGTCAAGGCGACTGGGACTGGAGTTGGGTAAAATCACAAGAAATGGTCATTCCAGTCTCCTTTGTCTTTGCCGGCACTGCTCATCCGCCTTAACTACTTTTGGCCACGGTGCAGATGCTGACGAGGCTCGAGAGTGAGCCACAAGGCACAACGGGACGAGTGAGTCCTGTAAACTATCATCAACGAATGCAGTCAACATTCCCGATTTAAACCGGAAAGCCAACGAGCCCCTGACTAAATGGTTAAAGCGTTAGAATTCTGATCAACGGGTCACCGATTCGAGTCTCAAGTGGTGCAAAACCTGGGTTGTGTATGACTAACTACTGACAGCTAAAGAGCCAGAAATGACCATTCCAATCTCTCTTGCTATTAAAATTATTCTGCCTTTTCTACTACCAGCCGCTGTGCGGATGCTGGTGGGACTCGAGAGTAAGCCACGAAACACAACGGCAAGAGTGAGTTCCTTTAACGATCAGTGAGCGTTCATCAACGAATGTCCATATTCCCAATCTAAACCGGAAATACAACGAGCCCATGACTCAATGGTTAGAGGGTCGGACTTTTGATCGACAGATCGCGGGTTCGAGCCTCAGTTGGTTCACTACCTTGGGTTGGTTATGACTAGCTAACGACGGCTAATAAGCCAGGAAAGACCAGTCCAGTCTTCCCTTTATTTGTCGACATTGTTTATCTGCCTTTACTGGTCCATGGTACAAGGATTCTGCCCAGCGCGCAATTGATGCAAAAAAACTAAAAGACTGGCTTTAGCCTTTTCCTCCGCTCCCCAGAAAACGGATAAAAAACCCTAAATAATTATGCTCGAAGTCTAAGCAAACTTTGAAAGATGGAGACACTGAGAGACTAGCTGCACGTGCATGCACATCATTCGCGGTAAGAGGAGTTAACCCGAGTAGCTAATACAAGCGGCAGAATGACATTTACACGGAAAACAACAGGACTATCCAATTGTCTTTACTACTTATCAGGTGACCAACCCATCACAAGCTCCTACTTTACATTAGACAGCAAAACATCTGAGCTTAAAAAATGGTCAGATTTGTCAAATGAGGTGGCATTTTCACTGCCCAAAAACTACAGATGTTGCAAACGACTTTTGAACGAGAGCTACCGGAGTAGAATCAATAAGGCCTGCAATGTTCATGGGATTATTTGAGCAATTTGTGTCTGATTTCATTATCATAAAGTGAAGTTTATATGATTTTTGTTGTGATTCAAACGATTGCAGGATTGAGAAACGAGGAAAATAAACAAAAACAGCTTAACTTATTAGTAGTAAGAACTTTTTGGCCAAATTTCTACTCTGTTGCAGAAAACAAATTGACGAATACAGGTTTACTTTCGACTGACAACTTTTTATCGTCTCTTTTGAATTATTGTAGAATTAGGTTGTGCGCATCCTGATTGTGCTTCAGAAGTATATTCGAACATAAGACTGACTTCTATTGGATCATGATAACTGCTGTCTGCAAGTACCATTATTTGCACAAAATCATCCGGTCGCCGGATCTCGCTGCCTACTTTCCACTTTTCAGGGGTGTAACCACTGTAGTTTGAGAGTTAACATGTGCTTACGTGCTGTTTGACATCACCCACATGTGCATTCTTCCAATGCTCTCCGATACACTCTTCCAGACCCACCCTTATTCCATGAAAAAAACGATAATTTGTTTGGAAACTGACAGTGAAGTGACCTCTAACACGCACACAGTCAGGAGCACTGAGGACCGATTGAAAAATTTCCAAGTTCGACTCCCTGTGATAATAGAAAATTATGCCCAAAGTGTAAAGCACAGGGCGGGGTGATTCCGCTCTTTTTACGTCCCTGAGCAAAAGTGACTAGAAGATAAGCGCACTAAGAAAACATGCGTCTCGCGTTTTTTGTGTAACAACGACTGCTCCAGGCGCGAATTGAAGAGCACGCGGCAGTAGTGTGGCGAAATGACGGCAATTCTCAAATTGTGGCTTATTCGACGAGAACCGGCCACAAAAGCAGGCTTTATGAGGCCGAAAGCCTCGCAAGAGGTGATAATCGCGTGAGCTGCGAGTTGCTTGAATCATGGTTTACAGGCCCCCAGTCTATCAACTAGTGCAATGACCTACCCAATCCTCAGTTTTACCAAAGCAATCAGCCAGTTAGGAAGGGCTCAGGCGAACGCATTTTCCAACGCCATGCTGGTGAACCAGGTAGCTGAGCCATCATCAAGCCACCTCCCACACGGGTGATTAAATTTCAGCGGAAAACGACCCACATGCCGGCCATCAAAAAGTTAGCGCACCAGAGGATAGTCAGCCTCAGTGAAGGGGGGGGAGGTTAATTGCCACAGGTATGAAGTGGCATGGCGACTGCATCCTATAAATACGGCAACTCCATGTGGTCAAATTACCCTAATTTGACCCTGTCTCTGAAAATGGGTTCGAGTAGGAATCCTAATCGTCTTCTCCCAGCGAGCGCGTGTAATTCGTTTAACAAGGGAGTGTCCGAAACAGCCAAAACTAGCCACGGCTGGAAATTCGCAGCCGTTTTTGACTCATATTTAGAGGAGTCGAAAACAGTAAACTCCCAAGAGGACGACAGCTGGCAGCGTTTTCACTGAATTTTAGGCTTCTGGATATCAATTGTTTTTACAAGTTATCACTCAGAGAAAAAGACAAATTCAAACACGCATGACGATGCTTCAGTCTTTATCCAGGATAAGAATAGCTCAGGTAGGTTAAAGGCTGTCTTTTGGAAGTACACCTGCTGACATTCCTGAGTAGAAATCAACTAAACATATATTGTAAAAAGTGGTGTTGGCACTGAACCCTAGATGGTCTGACTGTTTTTCAAAGTCACTGCGGCAACAGCCAAGTGGCAACAAAATGAACTGAACTTAATTTGGACAGCAGAGTCCTCTGAGATTCTAAATCTCTATAAAAGGTATTAACTGTTCACCATCGTAGGTACATACGCCTACCCGATGTTCGCGAATCCTGATACTTTGCTTGTATCATTTTCGACCACCTCTTGGGAAGCAGTCCACCTCCTAAGTCCCATTAGTGACGAAGTCGTCAATGAGCTCTAGGTGTTTTTCTTTTCCATGGTCAAATTCGACATCATCATTACATAATACCAGTCAAGTATGCAGCCACAAAGATGATCACTACTACATCCAGAGTGCGGTAGTAATAAGTGCGTATTTTTGATTGATTCTTGAGTGACTTAACCAGTATTCATTTTTATTAAAATTCTTAATTTCATAGGTCTCCGATGGCAAGACTGTACCCAGAGCACTAAAGATGGGCTTAAGCGTAATGACGGATCTGGTATGAAAGTGCTGTTCACGCGTGATATACCCAGCCTCGTTCCTCTTCCAAAGCCTATCCAGACTGCATTGACTAATGCTCTGGCGTCAGGCACCGTAAGTCTACTAACATCCTCTGCTTTCACTCGCAAGTTGATCGGTAGTTACCATGGTGGCCAGCCTAGCGCTATGGACCAAAAAGATGAGAGCTGGGCTACGAATGAATAGCCTGCACAGCCAGACATCTGGTATGCATGTCAGTCAATCAAGTTTACAACACTTTTCTAGGCACTCCACACGCTCCCACTCGTAAATAAGATCAGTTGCGCACTTTATCCGTGCCAAGGAAATATGCATTAGACTGCCTTTAACACCCAAGCATTTCCGAAAAGTTCTTTGTCAGCAGGTCTTCTCTGTCCTTCCTTAATTTTAGGGATAGGACGTCATCGGTTATGACCCAACCACCCCACCCCCTCAATAGGGCATTGGTGTAGGAAAGTCTCATCTTGTAATGCAGGTGGGCTTGAGTTACATTTCGGTAAGGGTAATTTCTCCGTCTCCTACCCCTAAAACAAACCTTAACCGTAACCTTCACCCCTGTCCCAATTTTCCCGGAATCTTTGCGCCAAGCCACCTGTAGTATGGACGTTTCCTAGTCCCGAGTCCTACCCACTGGCCGAGCCTGACCTAGGAATAACTGAGATCCAATTCGTAACTGTCTTGGGAACGATCTTAGGCCCTAAGCCACACCGCAACCGCTGTCTCCTACAGCTATCGATTGGGACAAATAGATTATTAGCAGGAGCAGCCCAACACTTTTGTGTCAGCCGATCGATTTCCTAGCGCTGAAAACGATGTGCTATCACAAATCCTCCACTCGCGCCGAGTTCGAACAGGTTGGCGCAAGTCGGTGGTAGGCTGCACAACCGTGCTTTATAAATTTTGTCCAGAATAATGGCGCTTTATCCATTTTTCTGGCTTCTCTATCTTTAAGTGGCAGGTCTCTTCGACTGTGATGATAGCGCATGACGAGTATCGTCGTCGCCCGAATATTTTTTCATTGCCGATCATTGCTGGAAAGGAACACTTAATAAAGGGGTAAAACTACCCCGAATAAACACTCTTGGTATTGATAGCATAATTGAAAAGTCGCGATTGGGCGCTATACGACAGCAGTGGTAAAAAAGCCTTGCTAAGGACGCATGCCCTCACCCTCGCATTTCATCGTTTGTTTGTACCTCTCCTCCGAAGGATCAGTTCGTTTAATACCCGCCCCCTCCCCCAGAATCACAGGCAGATGGAAAGTGTTAATTTTTTTATTTTATATTTATTATAAAACGAAATATACAAATGGGGATCATTCTGTGGTTCCTCTGTGCTATGCGATGGGCTTTCGGACGGTCGTGATGGGCCGGTATGGGCTCTAAGTGAAAGAATTATATAAAGACACAACAAGGACTAACGGTCAGTGTCATCAAATGTGCAGTCTGGCTTATTGCGGTGCTTTCGAACTGCATCCATTAACCTCTTTAGGCGCCGTGTAAATGCCACCTCCAGTTCATACATATCGATCCTACACCCTTGTTCCACAAAGCGTGAAAGTTTAATCACATCATACACCTCTGAACTACGCAGGTTTTCCTTCGTCTTCTTGCCTCTGAAGTTAACATTAACGGCTAACTCACCGTCAACGAGTGAATAATAAACTCCTATTGACGAAGCCATCCGTGTTCCGTCCACAAGTCATGCCAAAAGCCGTCTGAAAGTATTTGGTAAAAAAGATTTAATATGTACCAGTTGACTCCGATAATCCGGGTCGCGAAGTCTTTGGTTACCTTCATTGAAATCGTGCCGCGTGCTAATAAGGTGACTATAGGAACTTCTAAGTTGACCTCATCGCGATTCAAGCCAACAAAATTTTTTCACGTCAAAGCTAACTTCGACATTAATCGAACTAAAAGTCAACTGTTGTATAAGGAAAAGACAAAACGCTTGCACGGCGAGATCTTTATGTCTTGGAATAATACCACCGATGACGGTTGGGGCAGGTGACTTTCAGATCGCTAGATAATAAGTAAAATAAATGACTCATCGTGTCGGAAGTGAGCGAAACACCGGGCAGTATTAAAGTAACAAGTAGAAACAATCCAAACTGGCAAAAGACGGTGTGATTTATCAATCTCACAGCAAGAGCTGTAAATGAATTTTTTCGCTTGGTTCGCAAAAGTCTTACATCCGTTATACTTTGCGAAGCGTTCTTAACGAAGAAAAGTGAAAGGCGAAGATAAAGTAAGCAAGGTTTCTCCCAACAAATACATCTACTGCAAATATGCAGAGTTTGTCGAACAGAACTAGCAGTGAAACTTACTAAACTTTATGTGAACAACTTTCATTAAATTGGAAGTTGTCTTCGCTGTAAAATTAACTGTACTGCAACGTATATAATGCCTTGCCAATTAGCAGTTTCTTGCAATCCTTCACATTTCCAGAACAGTAGAGTCTGTACGTAGCGTCAGTACGCCTGTATTACCTTGAGAAACAAAAAACTAACAGGTGCCTTTTTCACCAAGGCACCCGTTGTGAACGCTGACATTGTAGGCCACCTCCCGACTCAGTCAAGTTGCAGTTCTGTCCCGTCCAATAGGAAGCGATTAACGTTTTATCTGACCTGTGCTAGAGTCAACTTTGTTATCCAATCAGATGCCGATCGGGCGATTACTTGGTTCAGGCTTAATTTAGCGCATTAAGCCAGCTCTAATGCGAGCGAAGATCATGAACTCCTTTAACCAATAGAATCTCATCTTCTGTTGACCCCGACTGAAACACCCATCTAATCTCAAAGTAATCTGAACACTCCTCACGCGCCGCATACAGGACACTGTACTGCATTGAGGTACATAGGGGAAGATTCATTGCGTAAACCGACGTCGAATTGCTAACATGCGAAGCTCCACAGCAGAACCTTTTCTGGAACGCTCGAAAAACAACAATAGCGTCGGACTCTCCATGGAGCACCTGACACGATGCGAGTCGAACGGACAGCTGCTTGGAGATGATCTGCAAGCCGCGCAAAATCGATATTTTCTGCATCATCACTCACCCACACATCACAACGTGGTTATGCGTCGTCTAGGTTCACTTGGAGATCACCTACAGCGACTACAACGGCACAATCGAAACCATTTTCTCAAACATGGCAGGAAGGTTCACTATGCCAGCGTCGACGGGGCACACATAGGTCTGCGGCTCGTGAAATCGGGTATTGATATCTCTTACTCCGCCTCGGCCGTCTCAGTGCAATCACATGCTCGGCCCTATGACCCGGAGTTTTCCCTGTTTCCAACTGTTGCAGGAATGGACGCTGTTGATGACACCTTGATATCCGGCGCACATGTACAGGTTGTTCGGGGACATGAGCTGGTGCCCGCAACATGTTCCCGCTTCTCGGGTAAATGCGAAGCCTGCAGGCACACAGTGCATGCTACCAAGTACTCCTACTGTCGCAACTGTCCCACTGTCTGTCACAACAGTAAAAACTGCTTAGGGCTTTTACAACGACCTTGCCCTGCTTTAGAATCTCGGTGTCTTTGGATGGGGAGAAGGTGAGTGTAGCATGTACTTGCCATTTTAAACGAACCCATATCTAGCATATATCGGGAGAATGAAGTATACGGACTACCAAAAGGACTAAAAGTTCAGGCCTTCATCTTTTAAGTGGTTGAATGCGCCCAAGAAATGCGTAATTTATCATAACTGTAAATGCATTTAAAATGATTTCATATGAAGTTAACCCCATAGGCAATAATTAATAAAGCCCTGACTGTCAGAACCATAAAATGTATGCCCAAGGAATTTATGCAAACAATTATCTAATGCACCATAACCTGGATCCCGAGTTCGAGGTTTTCCACATGACATTTGGACAGTCCACGAAATACACTTGTAGACAGTCTATAGTACAAATTCCTAAAGGCAGCTTAACGAGAATAGCACAATTGTATAGTTGCTTCCAATTTGTTAACATAAATTTACGCACTGTTCGAGTTATCACGCAAATCCGAGGGTTTCGACTCGTCATTGTGAAGCACGTGGTTTTAGGTAAGTACTCCTTTTTTTAAAATGAATGCCAGTATGTTCACCTGACACTAATGTACATACTCGGGTCACAACGGTTCAGCTTCGGCATTCATATTTTCATGAGCATTGTCGCTAACGGGTGTCAGTTTCACCGGGATAACCGCTTACGTTTCACACCATCAAATTTAGTAGCTGCCAGCATTCAGTTCAACTGTTAGCATAGATTTCTGCATGGGATGTGAAATAACATCAATTTTGCTCGTGAATGCTAATGAAATTACCCAGGTAGCGGTCAAGATTATTATTTTGGAAATATGGTCACCGTTGATCGATAATAATATCTTTGGGAAATTAGCTGGTAAGGATGCCTAATATGGTCGCCTACACAGGACACGGGCAAAGGAACCATCCAAAATACAAGGAAATAATGTTAAGGATCAGGTTAAGGGTTAAGGTTAAGTTAACGCTTAAGTTTAAGTTAAAGGTCAGAGTTGCGGTTAGGGCCATGATTACGCTAAGGGTGAAGGTTTTTCTTGTGTTACTGTAGGGTATAGGTTTAAGGTTGGTCTAGGGTTAAGATTAAGGTGAAAGTCTATTTTATCATAGGGTTAATGTTAGAGTTAAAACATGGGTATACTTAAGCTTCCCGAAAGTTACCTTAAGGTCAACTATTTTAAGCTGGGGGTATCTATTCCGTGTCCTGTTTAGGCATTACGAACAATTATTTTTTTTTCACTTCTTGAACATAAGGTCTAATTCGGATATTTTGATATAAATGGATGAACGAAAAATGCATTTTTCCTCATGGAGACTACAAGCCCGGTCACAAGCAACTGATAACCAAGATATAATCTCAATTTAACGATAACCTTCGGCTCCCTCCAGTGCCCACGCGCTCAATCTCCACGACGTATTCGTGCAACAGAGGTGGGTCGGTTTGCATTGAGCGAGTTTGTCCCTTAACGAATGCCAGGGGCTTGATTCTACCGCCAATACTCAACGGTACTTTGTTTGCACAGACCAAAGTTCGGTGAGCGCAATAAAACACTTGGCCAGTCCTTCTTGGAAGATACTGCTGGCAGAAAGTCATACAGCTTCATCCGAGTCAAAACTGATACTACGGCTAGATTACACAACCAAACCAGAGACTACGGTTTTTCATGTGGTTTTATACCCTGATTTGGATTGATTTTCTCTTGTTCGCATTGATTAATTGTCACTGATTACTTGGTATGATTACTGTATCAATTAGTTGATTGGATCTGACTGACGCGCTGGGATTGGGTTATGACTGGCTGATGACGGCTAATAAGCCAGAAATGACCGTTCCGGTCTCCCTGGTCTTGATCGGTTCCGATTTATCAATATATGCTAAACTTCGCTATGCGACCGCCTGCGAGGGCTCTAGTCTGAGCTTCAGGGCACAACGAAACATGCATTTTCCTTAAGCAGATCGGTGAGCCGCACACCATCATATTCCCGATCGCAACCGACAAAGCAACGAGCCCGTGGCTCAATGGTAGAGCATTCAACTCAATTACCAAAGGTCGCGGGTTCGAATCCTAGGTGCTCCACTTTTGGGATTGGGTATGACTGGCCGCTGATGGCTAATGTGCCAGAAATGACTATTCCGGTCTCCCTGGTCTTTGTCGGTTCCAATTTATCAATATATATATATATATCCTGTTAAGGCGGCCAGACTAGGCATCCTTACCTTAATTTGACCCAGTTATGTAAAATGCGGTAGAATTAGAAACTACGACAACAAGGGAAGTCTTGAGGACAGCTTACTCTAATCGTCTGAACTATGAAATTCCAATGGTATCCGTGAGGTGAAATGACAACCACCGCCCCACAGCACTGAGGCATAGGGACCACCTATGCCCCACCGTTGGATGCAGGGGAGGACTACTGGCGCTCAACCTACAAGGGTCAGGTTTGGGGGGGGGTAGGTTAGACAGTATGGGAGGAGAAAGTGCAGGGTGTGCGCTGTACACATAAATCCTAACATACCCGTTTCCCTTTACACAAAAAATGCCTATTTACGTTTAAATACACCCAAAAGTATAAGCAAGTTCATGTGTGTGAAAAAATTTGCCGGTTGGCCTACCAATTGGTGTATTGTTACAGTAATTGTCAAAACCTATCGCTTGTTAACTTTTATTAGAGGATGCTCAATCCTGAAGAATTTCCTTGCATTCCATTCTTCTCCTTCAACGGAGCAGCTCGCTGATTATCAAACACACTCCTCCCTATTCGTCTTTCCGTTTTCCCACTTTTTGAACGGAAGTGATTTAAAGAGTTTAACTGTCATGCGATTTTGAGGGGTCTCATAAGGCCTGCATAATTTTGCAAGCAGTTTATACACAGATATCGGTTTTGCATAGATAGAATACAACGGATAAGTAGTCAATAATATTGCTCTTTTGTCGAATTAACGGTGGACATTCAGTCAATTTTAATCGGCTGTATTAACTGTAGTGTCAAAATGGAATTTATTTTTTAGCAGAAAACACGATGGCCGTCATCTCCATTTATCTCCTAAGTGTAGGTGTTATCGCGCGTTCGATACTGAACTATAGACTACGTATATAGTTCAACTGGCTTTTACACTGGAGCATGGAGAAACTACTAACCGTCTTTTCTATCCTTTTCAAGCCATGCTGATATATGGTCTCGTACCTGTTCGAACGAGCGTGAAATCGGATCGGTCTTGAATCAGACATCCAGAGTAAACAATCTGTCCCCCTGATACTATATACCTGTCCATCTACACATAATCGGGCAGGGATGCCTTGTATGACCACCTAAACAGGACACGGGAAAGGGAACCGTATCATTCACATAAAATAAGTGGGCCTACGGTAAATTTCAGGAAGGGTAAATCTGCTCGTGTGTTAAAATTAACCCTAACATAAAACTAAACTGTCACCTCAATCTTAACCCTAGCCTGACCTAAACCGGCCAAGCTCTCCGAAACGTCAACACGATGATAAACATGACCCTCAGCTTAATCGTGACCCTAACCCGTGACCTTAAACTTAAACTTAACTCTAATTCTAAACTTAAATCTAACCCTCACCGTACTCCTCTATATAATTTCCTTGGAATTTGACGCAAAGCCACAGGTACTGTCGGTAATTCCTATTCCCGCGTCATATTTAGGCTGTCATACAAGGCATCCTTACCCAATATTGATTAGTATCAAACGAAACCGATCAACTAAAGGGCCAATTCGGACTTAAAAATACCGATGTATACGTATTTACTCCCTTCTGGCAGCAGTTTGAGGTAGATCGGTTTGAAAATTTTTCTTTAAGCTCGAGGCGAATGACGCGGGCCTTTTTATGATTCTTATCAAGCATACAAGACATTCGTCCAGATTTCAACTGATTACGCATTCGTCTGCGTATTATTTGAATCGCTTTGTACTTGTACCATTAAAGTACATCCAATCATTTTCACGAGAACGCTGTTATGTTTCGGTATTTTTCGTGGCATTATTGTTAGGCGGTGGGATTTAAGAAGTGCTCACTTTTAACCCGCCAGTGAGCATAAGTTGGTGCAGTCCCTCGAAGCGTCGTGCATGGAAAATTCCCCATATCACCAAAAGATCAACAAAGTCGACTAATTACTTTTCACTACCCATGACCCCTCAGAACGCACGGCAATCGTAACGAGCAATTCACACAGGTCGTCCTCATTAGAATGAGAGGTCATCCTAGCTAAAACGCTAAAAAGGCATTATTATCATTTTTGATCTATTTTTGACGTTGACCGTAAAATTGAGGTGACTCAGCTTTACATATTATGTCCCCCCCAAAAAAATACACTAGTTCACATAATCTCCTGACGCATGGCGCCTAGTCGGGACCTGTGTGGCAAACCTGAATCGGTAATATCGGCTTCAATGATTTATAATTGTCAAATAACATGGGATTAGTTGTTCCTATGTACACATTAAACACTGCTACCACCCAGTTGATACAGTTCGCTATTTTGAACTTACTCAGAACCACCAAACTGTTCGAAGAGTAGCCTTAATAATCTCTACACGGATATCGTTTGCGAATACCCAACCTCACTCATGTGTATCTTGAGGAAAGTTTTGCGCTGGTTTTCGGCATTTTTAAACAGAGAGGCATCCATTGTCTCTGTATTACTGGCCACCTGACAGGATCGTCTTATTTTTCTTGGCCAACATATGAGTGTCACGAAAACACTCTACCTATTAGGACATTGTTTAGCAATATAATCATGCTGACGGTCGGAAAAATATCTTCTTTTAAAATGAAGGGGCTGCTTCTTATCACTTCTCAAACAACATAACTGTTAACCCCGAGAGCCAGTTGGCAAACTTCTATTCACCCATTTATGCTTATAGATTGCACTAGTTCTTAATTGTCTTCCAAATAACCAAGAACAGAACTCATCTAGCTCTAAGCTACAAATGAGGTCAGAAAGTTCCCATGGATGAAGAATGCTGCGGAAAGGGCTGACTCCTTCACGGTGTCATTTGAATTAAGACATTATTTGGCCCCCGGGATGCCAGCTTTGCCTAATACTTACTTAGCTCAGTTGGCAAGAGCTTTGGCTGTACTGAAGTCTTCCCCTTGCTGGCGTGGGTTCGAATCCTACCGAGGCCTTCGAGTTTTTCAAAAGTGGGTCAAACGAATTATACAAAGCTGCCAAAATCCTTTACAAAATATAAAAGTTGTTGCGGTTGTGATATGTGCGCAACTCGTACAATACTGCATGCAGACTTTCTATTTTGTTATACACTCTCAAAAGGTAGGCCATGCTATCCTGCCATGCTTGCCTCATGGGCAGCGTGCGGAAACCAGCATGCAGGTAAACAAAAATAAAACAGATGTATCATTCTGAGAGGAACTAGAATGTCACTATTCCTAAGCTCACGCACACATTCCAAACGGTACCGACACTGGAGGCTTTTCTTATGATCTATGGGTGTGGGGAGGCACATTGAAAGCAGCGTCTACATACAGTATATGGCCTAACTCATGAAATGTCATCTTCAAAATTTAAGATGGTTGTATGGCACACCATTGGAATTGTTAATTGTATCCTTTTACTGATTTTAGGCGAATTAGCCATAAACTTCGGAAAAAGTATATGCCTTACTGTTAAAATATTCACGCAGACTTTCATGCCCGTTTTTATTAGTCTGAAAAGGTTTAATTCGCTGCCACTACTTCCAACCAGATAGATCTTATTCATAAGACACTTGTTCACACGAAACTGCATTAGTCAAATATATAGTTCTGAACGCAACGCAACACAAATTCTTCATGGTGATTCAGCAGACAAGTCATTAGCATATCCGATTCCGTAGAACCGGAATTAAAATGCCAAATATACCGTTAAGTAGAAGTACTCACAAGCCCTCTACAGATGTGATAAGGACAAAGTCAATACTTGTTTGAGGGATGTCCATGGCAATTTACTATGCACAAAAGCTGAGACTAATGCCTCTTTTACATGGATTACTCACTGTTTAAATTACATAAAAATTTAAATCTAGCTTGAAATAGCATGATCCGGACCAAGTTGCCTGTCGATAAATAGCTGTTTTTCACTTGCGGGATAGCACGATATTTGAAATGGGGAAACATGTTTCCAGCCTTCGCTGCACATCCGAGATTAGCCCTGTTTTGGGGGGCAGCGACAGCATGCTCAGTGACATCCATCATGATCAAATGACAAGGCTAGGTTAAGAAGGCTCTAGCTGTGCCTTCATCAGCCTTATCTGCCACTGTCTCTTATGATTGTTAGAGCGAGAATACGAAATTTCAGAGCAATGAATGTAAGGTTACAGTTATTGCACCTTATTCTCCTTAACTGCTTCCTGGAACTTGCTCTTGGTTTCTATTGTTTACTTGTTCATCTGCATCCGATTCGTTACTTGCCGCAATTTTGTCACGGTTGTTTATTAATGGCGAAATAATGGTGTTATTGGAGGCGACATTTGCCCTCGGGTTCACCACATGGCAAAGTAGTTGGTCCAGGCAGCCTCACCTACGAAAAACGAAGGAGAGATCCATTGAGCTCATAAATGAACTGAGGGTGGGAAAATTGTGATAAGGGAAGCTCGAGGTAGTACAGCTCCAAGAAGTCAGGGGAAGAAATTTATGGTTTTAACGAACTCGTTTGTTTATCCCTGGAAATGCCAAGGTAACCCTGCATCAATGGTTATCTTGGCTTAAATTAAGTGGCAAAAAGGGGAGTTTACAGTTCTGAATAATACAACATCATTGCTTAACCGGTCGTGATTGCTTACAGGAAGTAAGAACTTAACTTACATACATCCCGTCACTGAGTACTTCTATAAGTGAATTTATTATTGTAGTGAATGGATCAGGTTCAGTGACACCTCTACTATATCAGATATCCTATATCTGATGATAATATGAGTGTTTATCTTCCAATGGCTGAAAAATAACACAGGATATGTAGGCAGCCCTATTTAAGCGATCACTTCGTCTGGGATCATCAATCCACTACCTTCAGTTGTGTTAATGATTATTCTTATGCTAGTTAATGGGCATCATCAAGAAGAAATAAGTACGTCAATAGATCAAATGTTGACAAAAATGTTTGACAGACACCGTTTAGTTCTTTAAAAGTCAGGAAAGTCAGCAGCACCACTTTTTCCGCCATGACCAGGATTCCTGACACGAAAGTTACCGCCGAAACTGTGTCGCAATGTAATGCCCTGCCCCTACACGCAGGCAGCAGACACCTCCTAAGTTCCCTTTATGTACAGATACCGGATGTGTGCACAGCATGATAGCCTTCCGGCCAAAAAAAATTAATTTCTCAAGATTTCCACAGATTCAGTTGATTCCCTTAATTTTTGCCTGTATACTTCTGCTCAGCAAACATCACCTGGGGAGCATTGATATGCCTTTGCAAACACTCCTCTTTCTTGCTGTCCATCCTCTTAAAAATATTTTAGTCGTAATTTTTCGGCATCTGGATTTTACCTCTCCATTGAAGGGTCTGTCTGGATTGCACTTTTATTCTTTGCATTAGATGAGATAGGGGAATAGATCCAACTAGTCTCATTTGCGACCTGTCCGGTTTGGGGTTTAAAGAAAACTATTTGTGCGACACACAAGGGTTGAGCGAGTGGGACTAGGCTGCATATCCCTCGTCCTTCGGGTAATAAATAGGAACATTTCCCCCCCCAGGAATCCAGGAGCATGCGTTAAATTTCAGGAAGGGTAACCTTCCGTATGCTACCCCTTACCCTTGACTCCAAACCCACGTTCTCTGGAGCGTACCCTAAAGCCACCTGTATTACGGGACGTCCCTAGTTTGCTGTCCCGTGGGGGCATGTAAACTACCCCTACCGTTCAGTGACGTGTACGAAGCGACTGAAGCATAGTGAAAGGATGGCAGGAATGTGCAGGGGTCGAATCGGAGGTTGTACTCAGAACCTACATTCAAATTCAATGAAGCCAAAATTCTCGCAAGAGGGGATAATCACGTGAGCCGCGAGTGGTTTTAATCATGGTTTACAGGGTCCCAGTCTATCAACAACTGAAATGACCTCTCCAAACCCCTATTCGCTGTTGAGGCTCAGTTCGACCAGAGCGATCGACCACTCGGGGAGCGCTCAAGCGAACACATTTTCCAAAGCAAGGGCCGGGGAACCAGATGGCCGAGCAATCATCACGCCAACGCCCAATATGGGTGACGAAAGTTCAGCGGATTACCGCCCGCATGCCGGCCATCAAACAATTAGTGCACCAGAGCGCAGTCACCATCGCTGAAGGGGGAGTCGTTGATTGCCATAGGCATGCAGTAAAATGACGACTGCATCCTATAAATAATAAAAATCCCTGTTTACTAATTACCCGTAATCTGATACTGTCTCTGATGATGGGTTCGAGTTGGAATCCAAAACGTCAGGCAAATAAGGCTATTCTCCCAGCGATTGCATCTACGTCTTTTCAATTACTTCCCGAGAATCGGCAGTTATCGAATGGTATTTCCCGATTTAGGGCACTTAGACCATCTTCTGTGCCCTACGTCCTCAGGTTTCAACTAAAACCGAAAATCTTGTAACTGAATACTTCTAAAGGCAAGGGTAAAGACAGCTCCAGAAAAATTAAAAAATTAACCTAGCTATCACAGAGGACCTTTTTCACTATCTACAAGGTAATCAACTAGAGAACACGGTGTTACTTCTGGATGAATATAATTCTTCCTTGACTAGGGGGCAATTAAATGCAGTCATTTTAAGACTGTCACTGACCGCTGTCAATTTGACTGTAAGTTTTACGAATAAAATGATGCTTAGCGAGTTTGTACTTTGAATGCTATTATGTTTTTTACCTAAGTATCAGGGCACAGGTGTAGGGAACCGGTATTGGTAGATAAAGGGGCACTGCAAATCGAAGGCTATTGGTAAATGACACTTGCTTTCGGTTGTGCAAACCGAACGGACAGCTAAGTCTGAGCGGAATAAATCAATAAATAGCCGAAGTATCTGTGGGAATGCCTGTTAGACTGCCAGGTAGCCACGTTTACTTCAGTTTTCGAAGAAAAAATATACGGAGTCCAAACGGATAAATAAGCAAAACTTTTACTGACTAGCATTTAAAGCGCCTATTCAGACGTGCACACTAGTTTTTAGATGGCAGGCAGCTTTTGGTGCGTTTCAGCTATCCTGCTTAGAAATAATGCTCTTCTCGGAGAGTAACATTGGGCTAAAGACTTTGTTTTTTAATTTTTTTCCGGCTTCATTTTCCCCAGGTGCAAGACAGCTATCACTGGCAAGTGCATTTGTTATCCTTTTAGATGAAAAATATCTGTTGAACACTGTAAACACAGCTTGTTGGGGACTGACCGGGCAAGAAAAATTTAGGCGGGACAAGTGTGCACAGGACAGATAGAAATAAAAAGGCTTAATATCGACAACAGTGGTGTGGGGGTCTCCAGTATTCAGAAGAGTGCGGATGAATCCTCGATGATCTCATATGAAAGGTGAGTAAGTGGTTGGATAGACATACCTGGGTATGGAGGATCCACATCTCAAAGAGAAATAAAAAGAAATTCCAATGTGTGAAACCAGCATTCGCACATTTTAACTCCCTCATAGTTTTCGGTGTCAAAGGATAGACGTTTTTTGGGTAATCATGGGTATCTTACGTATATAATCTTAATGACACTCAAACTGTTTAACGAAATCAACCCGAAATTTATTCCAAAGAAACGGAACAACGCCGGGCTTTAACTGTTTTATCCAATCTAAAGTTTGCCTTATTTTAAACGCACGTAAACGCTAGCCTACGCCGCTGCTTCTCCAAGGCAGGTAATTTTCACAAAAATTCTGGATAAATGAAGTCCAAACTCTATTTTAATTTATTTGGACCTTATTTTCTATTGTATGGCGTTCTCTGTATAATATATACGAACTACCCACATAAAAATGGTATGCCCTATCTAATGAAATGTCGACCGAAATTCTGAAACGTGTTTTCGATCCGAACAAATTGCTTAATAAGGGTTGTTATATTGATAATCTTACAGCCTAACCCAAAGTTATTTCGGTCAAGGAAGGATGCCGGATTTTGAAAGAGTTTCTTTCTGACCTCCTGAGAAAAGTATGCACGAAAAAAGTGACTACTTTCTTAGTATGCATTCTTCGTATTGATTTTCACTGTCCTTTTAAATTCAACTATATTATATAGAAAACCTGCATCAAATATTCTCTCTTATACTCGTTTCATATAAAATTGTGTCTTATTACAATTTTCTACTTGATAAAAGGGTATCTATCGATTTTAAAAAAAGTTACTCACTATGCACATTTTTAAGACTGAACTGTTCAATCCTAATACATAGTGTCCGTTGCTTTATTTATGTTGCCTATCATATATACAACATGATAGACATCTATTTTAAAACGTGTGACCTCTTCCGTATAGCCTACATAAATGTGGGATTATCCTTACACAGATTATATATAGCGTATGTAAAGGAATGCTTTTGTGCATTTTGTACTTAAAAAAAATTTGAATTTATAAGGACAGCTAAAATCAATTAGAAAAAATAAATACTACTTAAGTAGCCATTTTTACAGAGTATAAGTTTTCCGATGGTCAGAAAGAAGCTCATTCAAAAACCGACATCCTTCTGTGACTGCTGTATATGGGAATCAGACTGCAAGATAATAGAACATCACCACTTAGGTTATTTGTTCGAATCGGAAACACATTTCAGCAGTTTGGTCGAAATTTCAGGATATAGGGAATCTACCGTAAAAAAATTGCATCTGACCGATAAATCACGCCTATGGAAAGGTTCTATTAAAAAAGTAACCGTAATTGGAGTACAAAACTGTGTACAAATGAAAACAAATTCATTGAGGGTGCTTTTTACAACTGCGCTTATGATATGCAGCAGTATCATCACAAAATCTATATCCCAGCCTCTACGACGAGTTAAGATTCAAAAGTAGGCCTTTAGGATGCTTACGTTTTGCGCATCGTTAGCTACTTATTACATTTTGGTGCAATATAACTCACTGGAGGGATGTAATTCAAAGGATTGTTGTCACGCTTCATTGAATATGTGGACAGAACCTTCATTACGATTCAGTAGTAACGGATACTTTAGAATTACGCATTCATCGATTTACAGCTTATGTATGACACGAGTATTTCAGTGGCAAATTTGTATTTGTGGCCCCTACGGTGTTAGAAACGTTTTGCGTAAATGGAAAATATTATTCTGAGTACCACAAAAGCCTAAACTGATTTAACCATCGCAAAGCCGAGTGTTAATTATAAATTTTGAAAGGAAGCACACCGACCGTCAAAATACGACTGAGCTCAACGATAACTGTAACGCCGGGACCAATACAATTTGGAATAGACCCGTCTTTTTTAGGCATCTGAGGATTTACTCTAGGATATGGCGTTGCAGTAAAGCTTTTATGATTATTGCAGGACAAAGGTAGGGTTTACTCGTCCCGGCTTGTGTAGAAGCAACGAATATAAACCTCCGAGGATAAAGTTAAACTTCATTCTATCAGGGCCATGAAAGCGCAAGGTCCAGATGACGGATTCGGCGTTAATTCTCAGCTGAAAAATCTAGATAAGAGATGTTGCCGAGGAGGGCTAGGTAAACAAGCATCTAGCGTAGGCTGACCTGACCAATTACCGAAGTAAGTACGATCTATCGTTAAGACAACAACCAAGGTCTCCATTTTCATTCTAACATCAAACCAGAGAGGTAAATACCATTACAGACGGAAAGTTTACTAAAGTTACTAAAATATACTAATAATAATACCAAAATAACCTCTGCATGTGCGTCTCAGCAGTCAATTAATTTTAGGGACCCAAACCACTTTGGTGAATCTTCAGAAGGAACTGGACCTGGAGTTTGTCTTCCTGGGTGGAACAAAACCTCTGGTGGTCAACGAGTGCGCCGAATGTGGTCGTGTTCTCGAGAGACGGCTTGGTTATGCCTGCGATCAGGAGGTCAGCGTTACGGCTGCCAAACACAGACGGATGGAGAAGAAGAGGAAGGAGCATAAATGGCACCTAGAGAAGGAGAAGCAGGAGGAGGAGGAGAACAGGCAGAAGGAGAAGACACAAGAGCTGCATGGGGAGACAGTGGCGGCTGAGGGCACAGTTAACGGTCATGTACAATCACACCGCCCACACAGGCGTCTTCGTTCTCTCCTACCGGCCCTGGTGGCCAGAGAAGTTCATTTCGGGCGGATGGAGACTCAGCAGCAGCAGGTCGCCAAACGCGTTCTCGCCTGCCACTACACAGGCCGCTACTTCTGTGAGAGGTGTCACTGGGGTGATGAATGGTACATTCCTGGCTGCATCTTCATCCTCAATGACTGCGAAAAACATCCCGTAGGTCTGCAATTTGTTGAAATTTGCAGCAAAGTTGCCTTGGTTAGATGAAAACAACGAAGACGTAGGCTGGGTCGACCGGCGTTTTGCTGTCATATCGGTAGCCTGTTTGTCAAAATAGCAACCACGTTTTTTGTAGGCCCAAAGTCTCATCTTTGGTAGAGATGCATTTTATGGTCACCTAGGCTGGACACAGGAATGGGAACCGTCTACAATACGTGTGACTTTGAGCTAAATCGAAAGGAAATTATTTTTTGGATAAAGGTAAGGATTGAGGTCATGATAAGGTTAAGGGTTAAGATTTTTATCGTGGAAGCTGTAATTTTAAGGTTTAGGGTGGGGCTAGGGTTGAGATTAAGGTGCTAGCTTAGTTTATGTTAGCTTTTAGACACCCGTCCTGAAATTTACCCTAAGACCACCCATTTTAAACCAGTGGTTAGGCTTCTATTCCCGTTTCCTGTTAATTCAACTTTTTTGGAGAGAGAGAGAGAGAGAGAACAAGTATGTTGATTATTTGACAATGAAAATTTCTGATAAAACTTACTACCATGATTCCGCGAAACAAGTACGGGCACTGAATATGGTACTATCTAAAGCCCACGCTTTATTTTTACATGCTGCATACTTTTAAGGTAACGGCGAAGTGGCTAGAATTAACAAAAATGAAAAATCACACACACTTTTTCGTCCTTCTCATTTAAAATGAAGGGTAAGTTGCCATTTTGAAATGAACAAAGGCTTACAGGTGCTCGTTTCTAAAGTGATGCATTTAAAGAAAGCACGTAATTTGTGTACATGTTAAAGTATAATCCAAACGGTACCAGTAAATAGCACGAGCTGAAAACTCGGTCTCAACTGTGCGACCAATCAGTTTTTACCGGGGTAAACGGTGAATGCAATATGGTAGTCCAGTTTCGAAATGTGTCTTGTATTCAGTCCTCAACCGTTCGTTTTTCTCGGCTAGTATGGTTCTGGGTTATAGTTCCTGACTAAAAAACAGGATTGTAATCTCAAAGCCGCTTTTTAAAGAAACGTCGATGGGAACACAGCCATCTTGGTTTCAAATAAACAACCTCGTATTGAATAGCAAGGGTGAATGTGCCGCACATACGAGCAATTGGTCTACTAACTCCATATTCTTTTTTGACTGATCCAAAAGAGAAAAGCTTTCAAATGGTTCTAATAAAATACTTGCCTGCTGGTCAATAAGTGGTTTTTCCTAGGAGAGTTTGATTAGCAGTGTATACTCAACTAACTTTCGGGACACATACTTTGCTGAAGGCAAATGGACTGCCCGCTGAACATATTCGATGACAGATAAGAGCAGAATCGTGGTCCGCGAAAATTCCCCAGTTTTTCTGTCAAATTTGAAAACTTCGTTTGCTGTCACTCACTTACAAACAAGTTTTCAAACTTTGTAAATTCAGTCCTTTGACGTTCTTTAGAAAACAAAGGCCTCTACTTAGATCTAGTGCTGCCAAAATGTACCAGTATATAGCTAAGCCAATTTAGCAAGTCAAAGCACAAACACGTTTTCTACCTTCCAAAAAAATCCATTTGAACAGTGAAACGTCCGTTGGGAAACAAGTTTCTTCCGTAAATCATCATCAAGCCGTTACAATTACATGGGTAATGGCGTCGTGTGCTACATACAGAGTTTATATGCATCTTGTGTGCGGGGGTATTGGTGGTTAGTAATACTCCTCGTTCCTACGCCACCTGCCTGACGAAGTCAGGGTGTCGAGGACGTAGGAGGGGGGAGCAGCTCGTCGGGGGGAGGGGAGGCGAGGGATTCTCTGTAAGCGCTGTCTGTACATCAAGTACGCGGAATGCGTGTGACCTTTGTCGGGGCCTGGGAGCTGCGTGCGAGTACCTCTTAGAGTCGGCCAGGAAAAACAGACTGTGTGTACCAACTTCTTCTGACAGCAAAGCGCTGGGTTCACTAACCAAATCGCCACGGCCTCGGTTTTTGCGAGCATCCATTTGCCTATGCCTTTAGAGTAGTTTACTGTTGCCCGTTGGATAATTTGAAAGGCTTTTTTGACGTCAGTCTGGTGGATCGCATCGTTTACTTGTGCGAAAATCGAACTCGAAATTGATCGATTTATCCCTTTTACCTAGCTAGTCATGTACGTGTTCACGTACTGCTCTCTCCAGACACCTCGTTGTTCGGCCAATGTATCCTGCTCCACAGGAGCAGGTGAATGGATAAATACATATCGATGTGGCTTGCAACAGCAGTCAGCCTTTACCCCCCACACCTAGAAGGGTGTAGTTTGCAAAGAATCCGCGCAAGTTCGTCGCCAGGACAGCAGTCGTACTAGTCGTCTTAGACGTTGTCTAAAACCACACAAACGTTTTAATAGCAGGAAGACAAATATGTGCCTTATGACTCCCTTGATAACTAAACACTAATATTGGTGTCATTACTGAATTGAAAGCGAAGATGTATTATTTGATTTTAACTCTTTGTCCGCTTCTTCATTGCTCATCGCCTTTGACTCCACTCTCTCTCTCACGAAACTTCACGCTTGCAAAACATGCCAGGTTAAGTTAGCTGGTCATACCGTGATGATGGTGCATAACAGCTGTTGGTTAATTGACGAAAAAAGAATCCATCAAGTCATTACATCTGGAGTTGGTCAGTTGGCTGGTAAAGCTACTAGTCTGCCTTAATGCAGCTACTCACACTTAGGTTGCAACTTCCCTTTGCTAGATTATCTGTTTTTTCTCAAAACTCAAGAATACAGATCACCCTATTATCAACGTACATATAGGCAGCACAAGCACAAAACGTCATAAACAGTAATTTTCATGCAGCCATTTTAATATGGCTATATTTTTTGAGTAAACAGCATGTAAATTAGTTGGAAAATATATCCCTAAGGCCAATCCACTCTTTGAGATAATCGTCTATTTTGGAATACCCTGCAGGTATCCCGAACTGCATACCTTAAACTGCGTGTCCTTTGGGAAACAGCAGTGATTCGCGCTCCCCCGTACTGGTACCACGACAATGAGGAGGCAGCCAAGGTATTCCGTCTTCGTACAAGGCTCCAGTGCATGTCCCGCTACTTCAGCGCTTGTCCTGATGCTTTGAGTGTGAAGGAGATTGTCGATGTAGGCCTTTTTTTCTGTTTGTGGAAACATTGCGCATCGTCCACGCAACATATTTTAATTAATAGTAGAACATGCGTTCAACATAGTCAAAGCCCAGCGTAAAAATGCATCCTGTGCATAGTAAAATCGTTTTGTTATTCGTCATTATATCCTCTTACTATCTTCTTAGTCCGGCTTATCCATGTCAAAAACCTCCGATTTCCTTTGTGATCCAAAGTTGATTCTGTGTCCAGCTCTACTGTGATACTCATAATTCACGATTAATCCTTCTTGTAAAGTTAGTTTGATTGATATGCAAGTGGTTACAGTCGCTGCTCAAGAGTTTAGTTCAACATTCGACATAACGTTTGCTAGCTCGTCCCATTTTAAAATCAATAGTCTGACCGCCGTAGTCAGCTTTCTTACACTGTCCCTGACAGTTTACAACTTCCAGTGGGTTTTACTCAGATTGGTCTTGATCCGTAAGGAAAAAATGCTTATATGTGACAACCGGCTTTCAGAAAAGAAATATTATCAATCCCTTTAATTGCTGCTACCTCAATTCACCGTTTCTCAGCTTGCTAGATGATATCTTCACATATGGCATAAAACTACTTTATGCTACATTCATTCCGTCTACGTTACCGATTCTGAGCTTTGTACGAACTATTATGAAAGATAATTTTATCTGCAAAATGAGGTACAAAAATCGCGAATTTCCCATTGTAAATATTATCCCTACAGCATAAACAGGACCCATCTTCAAATAAGAGCGTGGGAGCCGAGACTGATATACTAAAGGACAACTGGTTCTATTGGGTGTCAAGTTTCGGCTCTTTAAACCATGTGATCTGCGTAACACTCCCATGCCTAGCAAGTTATAATATTTTTAGGACTACCTTTTATACAGAACTTCTGTGATAGTGGCATTGACTCACATATGTACATGTGCCTTTGCTGAAATTACTACTAACTGCCAATGTGTGGCGGGGTTAGGTCCAGCATTCCAAAAGCCTTATAAAATGCTGCAAAACCCTATGACAGCACGGTGGCATGGTAACTGTGAACAGCCAGTAAATACGTTTTTTGCCAACGATGCCTTGTGGGTAGAAACTTAAGACAAAGCGCGAGAGGAGACGACCTAGAACAAACAATTCGAGTGGCTGTAGGGGACCCGCCCGTACGCAAAATTCCCTAGAAGCCTCATGAAAATATATCCGATTATATTACTGGATCCGTACTACGGCTTCCGCGGGAACCGACGCGCTCCAAAACCCTAGTCCAGTTGTGTGGGCAAAAAGTGTGCGAGCCGGACTACTCAATCGGGAACTAACTCCTAGCAGTGAATGCTGAAATGTGCGAACGTTCCTGGAATCTGTTACCCAAAGTCTGTCGATGCGCAGCCTTTATAAGTACAAAGTAGACATCTGCTTCCGGTCTGAAGTCTGAATTTTTGACTCAGGCACTTGGGAAATAAAGATCCTGGGAGCCAACTGACACTCAATGCTGTACCACAGTGGCTCACTCGACTTCTCTGGTAGACACTCTGGGGCGATCACCCTCTCGCAACAAGCGAACCGTGTACTGCTAGCTTGGGAACCAGTCAATGAACGAATGACCTTCTTGCGAATGAAAGTTTCGTCACAAACATCCCTATCGTCTCCGCGCACGCACTAAATTCAATTGCCGAACAGCGCGATATAGGGACTATTGACTCGCAGCTGCAAGCGTTAGTTGAAAGACTCTCTCACCGCGATCTGCTTGTTGTTGCCAGAGACTGGACAGGCCAAACTGAACATGGTGACTCCAAAACAGCCATCCGATTGGCAGTTCGCGTTTAGTTCTCGTTGTTACAACGGTGAAAGATTGCTGAACTTTACTGATCAGAACCGATTGTTTTGTCACGAACACATGATTTCAGCCACCAATCAAACATCTGCTGACCTGCTATTCAAAAGATGGTCATACAGCTAGTCAGATCGACTTCATTGTAGTCAGTTAAAGGTCCCACAGTTGGGTCTATGATAGCAGACCGCTGTATGGTGCCAAGAATGGTAACGCCCATGAGTCGTACCATCTTGTCGTTCTTACACACTTGAAAGTTCCCCTCTCGTCCGCGCCCATAATGCCACGTGCTTGACGCCTAGATCTCGCAAAAAATCCAACAATCCAGCATTGCGGAGGTCCTGAGCGAAGAAATTCGGCCCAGTTTTACGACCAGAGCCGATAGAGAAGGCAGTGGCCAATGGTCATCACCGCTATGGATCAGTTGAGTTAATTATTGGATTCACCCAACGACGCCGCAGTGACTGGATCAGTGGAGTTATACCGCCATTCAGGAGGAGATGATGCAATCGTTAGAACAAAACGTTTATTGACGTGATGTTTTGGATTCTCACTCGAACACTTCAGGCACAAGGTGCGTAGCATTTATAAGACGTTGTGGCCACGCGATCGCATGCAGACTACAAGTTATACCTATCACAATCGTTGCTGGGGGTCATATTTGATGCGATGATGACTTTTGCCCGTCCGAGTTGTTTATGGCCGTAAATTGATCCTCCATATTGGATGTTGGCGTGATAATTAGCCGCCTTATTGTCGGTGGAAGGGCTAGTCGACCGCGACCTCCTCATGCGACTCACTCCCCCCCCAGCAGAGAATACGGGAACGGAACCTCATTGCGCTTGTTGATGAACTGTGGGCCTGAGAACCAGGACTCGAGCAGTTTGTGGCTCACGCTACTAGCACCTCTTAGAAGATTTTGGCTTCGTGAAACTTGAAGATATTGTCGAGTTCAATCGAGTGAGATGCCACCTGAGAGCTCACCACAGCTTTGTGCTCGGGAATTTGCGTCCGATGTAATATCCCGGCACTGATTGACTCTGTTCAAGAGGTGAATGGCAAGCGTTGGCGTTAAAACTTCAAGCACCTTCTCAACTTCGAAAACGAAGTCAGAATCCCCTCGTTTTGGTCTGCAGAAGCGTCTCCTCCGTCTCAAGCCTGTGCAGTGTCATACAACTCCTTTCTGAAGGATAAGTCCCAATGCCGTACAAAAATTGCGCAACAAAAAAAGCACCTGGAGGGAATAGTACACCCATTAAAATATAAGTCCTTTTTCGACACTGGCGCCCTGGCTCCAGGAACGGATTGAACTTAGCGTGGAGAGACGAGGTCGTTCTTATAACCGGGATTCAGGCAGCCTTGTACCTATCTAAAAGAAGGGAGATAAGACGAGATGTGAGAACTTCCTCTGCGTTTCTGTAATGATCTTCGTTATTGTCTTTATCATGCGATTCCACACTGTGCATGTCTCAGGACGTGGCCGAACCAAACCGGGTTCCGTGCTGGGTGTGGATGTGTGGACCAGATATTCACACTCAAGCGCAATCTATAATTTCACCATAACTGTCGTCGTGTTCGATTCCATCCATCGTGAGTCCCTGTGGCGGATAATGGCGCTTTATGGTATGCCACCAAATTGCCACCATGGTCAAAGCCTTTTATCGCTTCAGCACTACGCTAGTTCTGGGCCGTAACAATCTAACCCAACCGTTCGGTATTCGATCTAGCGTTCGACAAGGTTATATCCTGTCATTCATCCTGTTCAATTACGCCACTGATTGAATTCTTGGGGAGGCCCTACATGAAGAGGACGGTGCTGAGCTTGCAACCAGACACTGGCTGACTAATCTCGACCACAAAGATGGTATCGCCTTACCAGCTTCAAGCATTGGTGCTCTGTCGTCTGGGGTGCCAGAGGTGAATGAGATTCGAAGCATTTTTTCCCGGGTAGGAATTGAAAACAGGCAAATATAGCAGGGTTTATTGATACCAGCAAATTTCGTGATAGCTTGGCAATTGTAACCCATCTTTGCATATCACAGATAATGAATGGAAGTAGACAGCAGTTTGAATTTACAGGAAGGGTCAGAGGTGAAAGCAAAGAATAATCAGGTAAATGCGTTAGCTTAGAACTTCTCTCTATACCTAATGCACCTCAACTGAAACTAGGTAAATGGCTTGTTAGGGAGCTAAAGTCAAGTCAACAAATGTTTTCTACTTGCACTACAAAAGACAGTTTTCATTTTATTGAAGAAATTAAGCGCATTTATATTGCCGGCAAGTTTATGATTTCTTTGGACGTGGAATCGTTATTTGTAAATGTACCATTGGATGAAACAATAGATGATATATGCACCCATGCGGCTAAAATCCGTCTGTCGCCCGAAGTACTACGTGAATTGTTGACACGTTGCACCAAAATGTTCAACTTCTGTTGAATGGACAACTGTATAGACAAATTTCTGGAGTCACAATGGGAAGTTCACTCGGACCAACCTTCGCCGACGTTTTTATGGGTCACTTAGAAGAAAAGGTGTCTTCCAAATTAAAGATGACAACTACGTGGATGATATATTCATGATTGTTGATAACAAGAAAGACGCTGAAGACCTTCTTATTACCATGAATAAATTGCATCCTAAGATAAAATTCCCAATGGAAACGGAAAAGTGCAACACGATACCCTTCCTAGACATCCTCATGTTCAGAGAGCATGATGGCTCAATAAGACGCTCTGTCTTCCGCAAAAGTACCTGGAAAGGGTAATACTTGCACCTTAAAAGCTTTGTGCCAGTACAATGGAAACGAAATCTGGTACATACTCTTTTTCAGAGAGCGAGAAATATTTGCTCTAGTGAAACCCTAGATACAGAAATCGCCCACATAAACTCAGCCTTACTTAAGTGTGGATATCCTGCACGCTTCATTCAAAAATACAGCAACCCCTTACGGCCAAAAGTGACGGAACATTCATTTCCGAGAAAGCACGTTATGTTATATTTACACTTTAAGGGTGACAATATTTCTAATACAATCAAGCGACGGTTACGCTGCATCGTAGAAAGAACATACAATGCAACTGAGCTCATCTTTATCAGTCCTACTAGAAGCCTGCCAATCAACAAGCCAAATGGTGCCTGGCTGGTGCACGCCACCTCAACTTGTGCTTATGAATTCACGTGCAATTTCAGATGCATGTACATTGGGTCAACGCAAAGGCAATTGGCAATCAGGGCTGCTGAAAATTTGCCTAATTGGTTGTTCAAACAAGAAAATAAGGTACCAAAATCTTCGAGTACTAAACATCTATTTGACAGCGGTCAATCTGTTGACCTCAAAACAGCTTTCCGATTACTTGTTCGAGCACGAACAACTCGGGCTTTGCGCTACTTGGAAGCAGCGTATAGACGTAGGGAGAAAACCGACCTTTGCAAGCAACTAGACCTCGTGGTTAATCTCCAATTACCCTGGTGATTTTTACCCCTAGCTTTCTCGTGGCTGTGAGTTATAGTAACTCCTCCTCCACCTTCTTTCCTCTGAAGTCCTAAGCCAACGCGTTGAACTGATTATTCTTTGCATTGACCGCGACCCTTGCTGTTAGATATTGATTTGCTGTAAATTCAAACTGCTGTCTACTTCCATTCGTTATCTGTGTTATGCAAAGACGGGTTGCAGTTGATAAGCCGTCGCAAAATTTTATAAGTACCAGTGAATGAGATTGTTTAATCGGTCGGTTCTTCCATAAACACGGGGAAGACCAAGGCATTTTCAAACGGTATCCCTGGCCAGAAGAAGGCAGCTCTCGAGATTGAAAGCTATCAGCTTGAAGAAGTAGACAGTTTAAAATAATTCACGGCGAAGTTGCTGCCGAACGGACACAGAAAGAGCCACAGTGTTTCCCGAATCGATGCTGTTTTTCGGGGGTTCTCATGCCTTAGAAAGCGCCTATTGATGGAAACCCACATTTCCATCGCCATGAAGATTCACGTGTATTGTGCATCCGTTCTCTATGGTTGTTAATGCTAGGTTATACGCGTAGAAGATTCGCGAAAACTGACGATATTTGACCACCACCGTGTTAAGACTAATTTTTGAGTGAAGTACACGGGATTTTTTCAAATAAGGCAGTCGTACTCGCTGCGAAACATTGCAAGGAGATCCCAGACCATCCCAGAAGGACGACTGAGGGGATTCAGGTACACTCTCTTGCATCCACCTCACGAGCTCGGTGTTACTACCCTCGATCAGGCACCGCTACCTACTTGGAGGCATCGAATAGGTGTTCAGCTAAAAACCTGGCTCGACATGGCTCGTCAAGGCATGAAAGTGGTTTGTGGACCTTCAGTATTCGGCCACCGTCGTTGGCGAAGAGGATGAATTTAACCGTCCAAGTCTGCTGCCGCATATCATCACGCGTCGAGAGGTACAATCTGTGATAGCATCTAAGTCAGATAGATCAAGCATTATCGCAGCCGTACCATGTTCGAGTAAATATAAAGGAGCTTTACAGGGCAGAACGAAGAATGCTGACGAAAACCAAAATGCACCGAAGTATCGTATGTCTACGTTGATAGCTTAAGGCACTAAAGAGAAGCAAATAAAGTTTAACAGTTCAGTATGACAATCAAAATGTAGTAGGGACTGCAATGTCCCGTCCATTAGCAACATTTCAAGCCACTACTTTTAACGTGTTGTCATATGTTCAAGCGTGTTTTTGGATTGAGCAAGGAAATCAGTCCTAGATCCGATCTAATTCTGCCTCACTCCTTCGGCTGGAAGCTGTTATGGGATGTGCACCTAGTACCGGCTGGGAATAACATTTGACCTGATGAAAAAATTTTCTCAACCATCAATTGGCTACGCCTGTCTTCCTATGAAAATTTATACGAATTCACCTTAAGACTTCCGAAGGTAATCTGTACACGATCAAGGCTTGCCTAATTTGCACGATCAGCACTGAGGTGTGAATCAGCATAAATCGTTTCCCTTCCAGCCTATATGAACTTGTCGGCATATTCTAAACCGATAAAGTGTTTTTTCTTGATGGACTATCTTCACACCCACCCTCTGCCCACTGTCCAACAACTCTTTTGTCTCGTCCAAGTCTAATTGCCTAAAATTCGGTCAAGCGACCTCGTCTTGTACTCTAATCAGGTCTGAAAGAACATGGTGATTTGCTAAATTATGTATGCAAATGTAGGCCTCTGAGGACAATCACCTGATGTGAAGTAAACAGACAACAAATACAAAAGAACCTAACCACACACACTTCTTTTCAAGAAACTATTTCGCTTGGTCTAGGATTGCTTAATTGTCTTCGTACTTTTCTATGGTTCATGCCTGCTTTTGCAGATCCTGAGCGGTAGTGCCATTTTGTCCAGGAATATTACAAACAAAGCCAAGGAGGACTCCAGTAGCATGTCCAGATTGTAGCCCAACAAAGTTGATCATCGAGCAGTTGAGGCAACCTCTCAAACAGTTCTAAAATCCTACAGTAGCTGAACTATGGCATAAACTGTTAAAATATTCTGAGTGTTTTCTTAGATTAGAGGAGATTTTCTAGGTGGGGTTTTAATTTTTTATTCGCCTACACCATAATCCCGTGATATTTCGGTCACTCCAGGATTCCCTCTTCTTAATGAATTTTTTAAGCCATATGCAAAAACAACACTCGGTAGGAATGGGTATTTTAAACTCATTTTCGATACCTTTATTAATTAAGTATATTTTTATGCTCTTTTGATACAACATAAAGTTCTTTGTCGGTAAATGCTCACCGATCATTACTGGAACTTACTCGTCCAGCTCTGCCTTGGGGTTCGTTTTCGAGGCCCGCCAGCAGCCGCATTGTGGCTAGTAGTAGTGGAGGCAGAATAACAATACCAACAAAGCCAGAGAGACTTGAATGGCCATTCTGTTAAAAATCAGTGAGCATTCATCAATGAATGATCATGCTCCCGATCTATACCGGCAAGACAACTATTCCGTGGCTTAATGGTTAGAGCATTGGACTTCTGATCAACAGGTCGCGAGTGCGAGCCTCCCGTACGGCACCACCTGGGGTTTGAGTATGACTGGCTTATGACGGGTAATCAGCCGGAAATGATCATTCCAGTGCCCCTTGTATTTGTCGGAATTCTTATAACGTTCTTTTTAAACATTGGACTTTACGAAATAATTCCTTCATGTTTTAACACGTTTTTGCATTGCTTACTAACCTTGAGTACGAACTACAGGTTTGTACTGTATTATCTTCACGAAGGGATAATCAATCATGTCTCTACTTTATTAAGACGATATCCTATTGGGCTTACAAAATCTTACAATGGGTACAGCGCATGTTTAATATCTCACAATCAGCATTAATAAACTGACAGGTACGTTATCGTTAGAATGAATATTTAAGGTAGTAAACGCCGCATACTCAGGAAGCTTTTTAAATCGAATTATACCCCCTCTCCAGGCATAGGATTTGAAGGAGGTGCAAGCTGCTGCCAAATGAGTACACGAAAGAAAAGATTACTCATGTTTTTTAAACTATATTTAGATTTATGAAGACGGCGAAATTAAATGTGAATAATCCATTCTCTATAAACAGTCATTTTTCGAGTGTAATTCTCGATCAATTATCACTGACGCAAGTCTGGAGGTGACTGCGCAGGGCTCTGTACGCAGGCGCCAAATGCATACATCGAATGATTCATTCATTCGTAAACTCATCTTTATTTGCAAGCAAAACGTGCAAGCCAAAATTTCCGCTGGTGCACTGACCGAAGTGAATATCATTAATAGTAAAAACAGCATTTAAAAGCGAGATGCAACACACTACTTTGGGAGTACATTTCCCTCCTTCATGTGCTGAATCATCGAAGTGGTTAAAATCATAGAAAAAGTGGCCAAATTTTCTACAGGATTGGTCCTATGATCGGGACATTGGTTTTGCTAAGAGTTTGGTGACTATTTAATATTACTCTTACGGATATCCAGGCTGCTTTATTTGTCAGCTTTTACACGATAGATAGGACATGTGTGAATAGAAAGTAAACGATGTGTTCGTTTACTTACTAAAACTTTGTTATCCCTTTAGCAAAGAGAACTTTATGTTTGCCACTAGAGTAAGTACTAACAGCATGACCTTTATTGCGAAATTTTCGGCTTCCGCAGAATAATTTTGACTTTTCCTTTACCCCCAAATAACCAATGCCGAATCGACGTGGTCCGAGAACTTTTATTTGCAAAAATACTATATCCTCAGAAATACAGAAGCCCAAAACACTAAAGCATGCTAGCGGGAGCTGCGCAAATGATAACGTGCCTTTTACTAGTCCAAAACAGATAAAATTGTCATTTTTTGACAAAAAATAAAAATTCATTGATCAATATTCATTTTTTTCGGAGGTCTGTGGCTGACGTATTGCGAAAATCAACTAAATTTTTTCCCGTTGTGTCGACTAGCGAACAGGACGAGTGCTGTGAACTAACTGTTTGTTATAAATTACAAGGGTGCATTTACTGAACGTGCTTTCGGGAGTTATGGCACTACGAACGTGTCTCGTAGAGGAACACACGAATGCACATAGGATGATGTGATTGCCACCGAAACCCCGAGCAATAATAATTCAGAAATTCAATGGGATGTTTACGCCAAGGTGATCTTCCAGGACCTGAGAGTAATGTGACACCGAGAAAAGTAATGAAAATGCAAGAGGTTGAGCTTTTTATTGAAGATCTGGGACCCGATAGATCGAAATTTCGAGGAAACCCTGGATAGCTTTAATCCAGTGTATAAATGAAGAAGCAGAATACAACTGTTTTCTTGTGGTAAAGTTTTTATGTTAAACTTACTAGTGAAAGCGAACATAAATGGCGTACACGAAGTGACCCACTGATAAACCGAACTTCGTTCAGCTATATCGTGCAACAGCATAAAGTCAGCGAATTACTTGTCTGCATTTTTAACCAATATCCGTTAGGTGAGCATGATTAATCAGTCCCAGTTTGTCTTAAGCCAAAAACCTTTGGAAGGGTCATTGGAATTTAAGAATGGCCTATTTATGAAGGCAACTAAGGGACAGATACTGCCCAAATTTAGAAAATCTTTATTTTAAAAACTGAGTTTTATAGTGTGGATCGAATAAGCTATATTGTGCACAATCGTACACAGAAAATTAGGCAGTTTACTGACATTACTTTTTACCTAAACCATTTACGTACTTTGAATACGATGAGTAAATGTTGGTTCGTTCTCATAGTCAGGTTTCTATTAGTAATACGAAAACGTATCATTGCATTTTACTGTAATGTATTTTGACCAAAGATACAGACTCAACTGGCAGCAGCTTTTGGCCTTATATAAGCCTTGGTGTTTAGCAGTAAAATAATGATCGCTTGCTGTGCAATTTATCCAAAATTGATGACTAGATTATTAAGAAAAGGTAAATTTGTGATAAGATTCTGGACTACACAATTTTATTCATGAACTGCTTATACTGTCGTGAGTTTCCTTCTTGATATAACATTTGTGAATTCTTTTAATGGAAATATCATTAGTATTTTCTTGAAATGGACCACTAGCAACTGACGACACGCACCGACACAACAGCTGCGGTCCGATGACTCCGAATTCAAGCCAGACATTCAATAAATGGGTAACTCCTACCAGCTTTCCAAACTCCTAAAAATTCCTGACATTCTAGTCAGAGAGTAGATTGCTGCTGAAATTGTGAGTATGGGCAGATTTGAATCCATCGTGTTTCACTCTTTTGGTCGCTTGAATCTGCCTTAGTAAGATTTCCTTATTATATGATACGGACTATGCGAAGTGCCTGACATATTATCAAATAAGACCAGCACAATGTTTTTTACAATTGTAGAACAGTCAGGCGCCTCACCTCCTGGGACAGCCTCACCTCCTGCGAATGGCCGATGTTGTCGACATCCTCAGCAAGACCCTCTATCCCCGCCTGGAGAAGAAGTTTCAACTTATCGACTCGCACATTCGTGAATGCAGAGTATGTTTAAATGTGCACACGAAGCCTATATGAGTCATAGAAAAAGGTTCGCTGAGGATCTCCTACTCACTAAAAATATGACCTATCTCAACCATGGCTAGTTGCTAGCGGACCGCACGTTGATCGTAATTTAGAATATGTAACATTTGCATGAAAGTTTCTTGACATGCGAACGTTTGGGATAGCTGTGTTTTTATAGTGGGCTGCGACATCACAAGCCGTTTCTGACTTGGCCGGACATGCCACGACCAAGTTCAAGGTCGGAGAGACCTAAAAGTAGAGTTGTGTTTTCTTTGGACAGTCGGATAAATGCCCTATCGTTTCGGTCACTATACAGCATCCCATCACCCGCTAGTTTAGTCCTCTTTCATCTCAGTGCACAACGCAATATGGGTTTTCCACTTTGAGTAGATCCCTGCAGGTGCTCAACCAACGCAGGTTTATTTTCCGTTGGCAGCCTATCATTTGCTAAAGTCAGCATATATCTATAAACAGTTACCTTTTAATCACAACTATGCACATCCTCGCACTCTGCAATAGTTCTAGCCCTGGTAAATTTCGAACACCTCTCCTGTTATCTGTTTGGATTTTTCCTCATCATAGGATCACTTGTTTGACCGGTTTCCTGTGTGTTAATTTACTGTATATGTTTAGTTTAGTCAGGTAGCGCTAATTGCCGTTCAACTTTGCGCCGGTAAAGTTTTAAATTAAGAAATTATTACATTAAAAATGCTGCCTGTTGTTCGGTATTGCTCGAGCTTGCAAGTGTTATCCAATAAAACCCGTCGACCTGGCACTTAACGAGATAGTGAAAACATTATTTTCTTACCAACGGATGTCTAAAAACTATATGCTAAACACGAGTTTGATGCGAAGTTATGCAAAAAGCTCGAATCCGAATCGATATAATTGCTGCTAGTGTTACTACCATTAGTATTACTGTCGTTTATTAGTCGCTTATGAAGATTTTGATCAAATCAAAGGTTAACTTGTCCACAAATTCAAGCAATACTACAGAAAATAAGCTATGACAACGATTGTTTATTTTTTGATTTTTAGATGTGCCGAAGCGTGAACCGTCTGTGTTGTGCTTGCAAACGCGGAAAATCGTTATTCTCATACGATGAAAACGTCGGAGTTTGTAGGATTTGCGATAAAGTCTTTCACTTGTAAGTTCTTATTCCGTATATTGCTGCTGTTCTAATCTCTCAAAAGAGCCTAGTACTTAACATGAAGTTGTGCTTATTAGGTTTTTGTGATGTGATATGAGATGCTTAATACTTATTCTCAAAGTTTATAGCCTTTTAAGACGTGCCATTCCTAATTTCTATGAGTTTAAATCTAAAAGTGTCATGTGAATAATGGAATATTTGGCTTAGTTTTCGTTTTTTCGAAATACGACACCTCGTAAGGAAAAAGGAGTTTTCGGCGTGACTTAATCAAATTGACATACAAAATTCTGCTCTCTGGCACCCAGCCTTTTCTGTGGAGTTCAAAATATAGTAACCACTTCAACTACAGGGATCACCGAGATGGATAAATTTGACAAGTCCAGTGGACGCTGGCGTAATGTATGAAGCATAGTTTGATTACATTAAGGCATGCGTAGATAGGATTTACATGCTTGGTAAATTATTCTGCCCCAGCAGCACATCCGTCTAGGACGTTGACATGGAGAAAATGAATATGGAATGTTAATGCGAAAGTTTTCATGTCACAACATTCCAACACCCACTAATTTTAATGAGCTGCGTTGGATACCCAAATCGGTCTCCCAACCGTTCAACCTTCAGAAGCCACGAGTTCCATCAGTGACTCAAAGCGTAGGTCTAGAGGAGGCTTGAAGCAAATCTTCATCTCACCTATCGTACTCCTCCTAAAAAAACAATGCATTCGAATGATAGAACAGTCAAACTAGCCGGAAATTGACGTGAGCGCAGTGACTGAATAAGCTAAACACACACTTGGCTTAATATCTAAATTGGGGTGCTCGGCTTCAGTGAGGCAGTCCAGATCTCTCTTGAGCGAAAGAGCCATGAATAAGGCATCTTAAAGTAGCCACTGCGAAATTTTTATCAACATCCAATGTGTTCGAGTCGTTTGTAGCGTTTTCAATAGCAGCTTGGAGTGCATGGTGATGGTTTGAAAGCAAATTTGGTTATCTGTATGAAGGACATAAGCTTTGAATTCGAGCGAGATCGACCTCACCCTATTAACACCTCTCCCTAAACCAACAGCTTATCCGAGTCAAGGTAACTGGGACGGAGGATACGTGTAATGACAGATGCTCTGTCCAGACGGGCTCTGCCCTCACAGGAGTCGTAGATGCTACGGGACCACGTTCGGAAAAGGAGTCCCTACGGTCAAATCTAATTACGCCGAAGGACCGAGTTATCCCAAGTTAGCTGGCAGCCTTTCGAGCGAAAAATGTGTACTGCCATAGCAACTTAAAGCGCGGCAGATTTATTATTTAAAACAAAGCATTGAACTGCCATTAGTACTAAGTCTCCTGAGATGCAATCACTGAATATTGATTATCGACAAGTCCCCTTGAATCTCTAAAGACGTTTATCGTGGGTGAGATTAGGGCTGCTACTGAAATCGAGTGTTTTATTACCTCAACTTACACTTAGAGCTACAAACATTGAGCAGGATAGCATTACCGACAAAAAGAAGGGTGAATGGAATGGTCGTGTCTGGTTTATACGCATTCATCAGCCAGCCGGATCCAAACCTAGGTGTTGTAACACCCGAGGATCAAACTCGGGACATGTAGGTTGGAAGTCGAACGGTCTAAACATTGAGTCACGGGCTCGTTGTCCCGTTGACTTCTATCCTATACTAAGTGGTAATGTAGAGCTTACCGATCGTTTTACAGAACGCACTTGTCCCGTTGTGTCTTAGGGGCTCACTATCGAGCCCTAAAGCACAATAGGACGAGCGTTCTACGTAACGAGATCGCATTCAAAAACCTTTGATGGCATAAACTGTTTTAAGGTACTCAATACGACAGAAAAGCCTAACGGAGACTGTTACCGATAAACGAAAAGGTAAGGTTTCAATGAGCTTCGAGTGTCCCACTTATTTTTTTCGTTTTATGTCAATTAGAATACAAGAATAATTTCGGACTCTTTCAGAAAAAAAAAGTGACGAGTTTGGATCTGGAACTGCAATACCCTTGAGGCAAATTTGCGTTTGGTTGTTGATGGTAAGGGATAACGGGGAAGGATGACTTATATAAGGACACGAGAACAAGAACCACCCGCAGAACATGTGACTTCGTGCCGAATTCCGGGGAGAATGACTTTTAGATTAAGGCGAAATTTACAGTTAAGGTTAGAGTAAGGTTCAAAGTCAAAGTTAGGGTTAGGTCAGAATTATAATTAAGGTTAAGGCTTGAGTTTGTGTAAGTCATAGGGTTTATATTTAGGGTAGTGTTAGGGTTAAGATTAAAGTTTCAGTTTAGTTTTATGTTCGGGTTAGAGTTAAGACGGGTATATTTTCCCTTACGGAAATTTATCGCACAACCACCTAGGTTAAGGGGGCGGGGCAACCATATTCCCGTATCATGTTTAAGTGGCTCTATAAGTCATTCATACTGAATGCAGCGCTGGTAATGACCTGCGGGGACTTTCCTTTCCGCGCCCTGTCTTATACATCAGTGGTTTGCCCACGTGAAGCAGAATAGGATGGAGATTGGGCAGGATGATGAGCACAAAAGCATTGGCCATCCCATGCTGCACACAGTCTAGGAGGTACGACTTGGAATTGTGTATAGAGCTAGGCGGCGTATTAGAGACATGAGCTGTTCCCAATCGCTCCGCTTCTTTTAGGGCCTCCAATCGAAATAATACGGATGCATAGTCGTGATTGGTTTCTGTTTTTTAGATATTGAGATATATATTGATAATCAGCACGGTAGTTCTTGGTTTCCCTTTTGTTTCGGTAAATTTGTAGGGCATAATTCGACAACTATCACTAAACAGCAAGCATAAGTCGCTGCGTTTGAAATAAATCTATGCACTTCAGGCAAATCTTGATAAAACTAACAAATATAGGTCTTTACTAAACCTAGGGCTCGACCTTTTGTGCCTAGCCCGCATAAACAGAACTGCTTTTGTGTGTGAGTGCTTGTTTTTGTGTGTGCATCAGGTATGGTGGTACGCCCAGGGTCGGCTCCGGTCTCGCCAGCCACCCGCACCCTCTCCCATCTCCGGTCTTCTTGACTCAGTCATGACACCGGACTCAGGTGGAGGAGGGCGAGAGAGTGTGGTAGATGCAGCGCAAGTCTACTATCACTTCAAACTAAATCACGTGCAAGTCACCGTCCCTGAACCACCCTTCCGTGGAGCATACGGTGGACCTCGTCGAAATCGACGGTCGAACTGTCGTGTCTGTGGCGGCGTCCAAACCGACGCCCAGGGGCATGGATAGCTTGATGACTTTGCAACATCTTTTTTCATCAAGAAATAGATCATGACACTAGAGGCTGCTTTAAAACGCCCTTGCGGCACCTATAAAGGTTTTTGCCCTCTGATACATGTCAGGTAAGCACAGTTCATTATCGCTCTACAACGACATAAGAAGTTAACTTTGAAAGCTTTGACCACAACCTCTTCCCCCGCGGACGCGAGTCGTTGCGTGTACATGGTAGGTTACCGCTAGTTGGATTTTATGCATGGTCCCAGTTTTATTTGGCTTAATGGACCTATTAGCAAAAGCCCAAATGATAAGTGGCTTCTAGTTTTGGAACTTCTTTATCCCCCCTTTTTTAATTATTTAACAACCACGTGCAAGTTGGAGCTCCGTAAAAATTCAAGTTAATTTTGTTCGCTGCAGTTATAGATCGCTTTATAACTTTTCAAGGGGACAATTTGCATCAGTTTGAAAGTATTGGGAGCTGGGACAGAGTCAAACTGCGCCTTTCAAATATTTGAGCTGCCCGCCCAATCGCCTACGAACACTATATCCCGTTGCAAAATTTACTGTGGGAGGAAGGAGTCAACAGATTCGAGTTAAGCCCAATAAGATAAAAAATAAATGTCGAGTTTTAAGAAAGGCATTTAAGAAATGTCTTATGAGACAGGAAAACACCGTTGAAGCAGTGTCAACCGCACAGTCTAGCATGGTCACATCGACGAAAAGTGCTGGCCTCAACGACTGGCCATCGGGTTCAGAAATAAGGACTAGTTTTAAAATTAGAGATATACTACACCAAGGTTTATTTGATTTAGATGCCGACAATATCGCTCTAGTAGGGTTGTAGTAAAGATGGACGTGCTCATCATTATGGCCACTCAGCTGATGCAAAACCAGCTCGGGCAAGTTGGTGCAGGGTGGCAAGCGTGCAGCTTAAATTCCTTTTAACTGTGCTGCTATCGAATCAATATATTTTAGGAAGTATGCCGATAATGCAGAAAAAAGACAGCTTTTCGATAAGCTCAGAAATTCTAGTGTCTCCAAGATGGAGTGAAAAGTCGGCAGAATTAGAAGTTGAGAGTGTTTTGATAGAGCGTGTTGAAAAAAGGATTATGATATCTTTTAATGCTACTTTCCTGCCAACCGTTGATTTCGCTCCTTTCTCGGGACCCAGACATATTTGGGAAGTATCATACGCACGGTATATTTAAGTGCGCACTGCCATGCGATAACCTATGAGATCTCGACCTATATCTCGATGACCCTATCCTCTACATCCGAATATTACCGATGAAATCAAAAGGCATGTTGGCCCGTTAAATACAGTGAGTAGGCTTTGAACTTCAATTTACAATGAACCGTGAACTTGGATTTGAGGTAGGGCTTCCTGCTGGCGAATGATAAGCCCTCAACTGAGGCAGGTACTCGCGGGATAAAACCTGTCTTGAGACCCACCTGCGCAGCATCCACCTCAAACTCGTTCCTGTCCCACTGGGACACGGTGGAATGACTGGAGGCGGGACCGGAGAGTGTCTTACAAAACTGAGCTACCCGACTTCGCGTGCCACGCGCACTACCTTGTCTTCGTATATTGTACCAGTTTTTCACAAAACACAAATGCGACTGGGGTCCTACGTTCGTGAGAGTGCCAGCGAGACCACATAAAGAAGGGAAGATAGGCCTGATTATCAATCCCCAAGCCAGTCGGTTCACACAGAATTGACTCGGATGACCAAATTATCCAGCCAGTTATCCAACTTAGAGGTCTCCTCTTTAAATTTTGCATAGATTAACGCTAACCTTCTTTTTCTGCTTTTCGGCTTTGCAGATCGTGTAGTGAGGTGACAAACCTCTGCCCCGTCTGCGACACGGCTGTAAGGCGACTGCCTTCGGCTTAGTGGCTTCACTTGTGAAATGGTCAACGTCACTGGCCTTCAGCTCACATTAGGACAACCGTACTTAAGGATCACAGTCTCCGAGGGATTGCTATATAATCTATCATGAAACCAATTTTTATAAATCCAGTAGATACAACACGTGCGGAATCACTTAAATTCAACCAATAAAACCATCATCCTGAATGCCCCGACCACCAATATTTTAGTACCCCTTCAGGTTAACAGATGCCACTGTTTATGCATAGCACATTTCTTGAACAAATCTGTAATTTTTTTCCACTTTCTCATCCTACCTTTGAAACACTATATTAACCTTTTATTTTACAAGGATTTCTCTCTCTTTCACCTCTCGCAAAGTTTAATTGAGGCTATTTCAATAAGGATATTGCTAATTCTTTCTCTACCCCTAAAAAGAACTATGAAGAGAATTTCTTGTCAGCAAAGGGAATACAGCAATACGTGATAGATTAAACATTTGTGGAACTTTAAATGGCCATAGTGCTCCAACGGTTTGGTGTGAACTGACTTGCCTAGCCCTCAACTAGGCTGGTGAATGAAAATTAAAGACAGATACATGCTTAGTGACGGCACATAATCAACGTGCGATAACTCTGTGATCGGCGTGTGGGGCCTTAAACAGGGCTATCATATGCCAGAGCCAAAACCTCCGCCTTAAAGCTGATAATTATGGGCGGCTTAATCACTGGATACCGAAGTCTACGTATTTGCATTTGATTATTTAGGAAAGCAGGTCTATTGGCGGCCACCCCTGGTGTAGACGGAGTATGAACGGCTGGATGATGAAACTTATATTACGAGAGTATTTTAAGCACCAAATACCGTCAGGTGATGGCAAAATAAAGTTTCTTTTTGCGAGCACTACTAAGGGGGCCAATGTCCAGTTTTAGCTACGGTTGATTGCCGACTTTCTTGAGTGTTTGACCAATGAGCTTGCAGCTAAACAATATGGTTTTATGAGGGGCCTAAAGGATGAAGCGCAGTCTTGCTTTCGAAAAGCTCTAAACTCTGCCTTAAGGGATTTTGAACTTTCCGCAGCATTAACTTATGCCTAGAATAAGAGAGAATATAGCATAAGTATCGTTCAGAAGCAAAGAAATTAACACCTCTGATCATCATTTTCAGAGCGCCTTCATTTTACAACTTCCCACACAGTTAAGGTGCAACCACTGAAGGTTACAAGGAACTGCAGCAAGTATTATGCGCCGAAACTGTGAGGCAATCTGTGGTCCGTAGATATGCTTGGAAGAGGAAAATTTCATTAAGCATTTTGTACCTATGAGTGTAAAAACATTCCAGATAATCCCTGCATAGAGCAATTCTAATTTCTGACTGGCTACCTGACCGAACGCCAGGGTAAAAAATTCATTGTACACAGCTGCATAATTTGAAATATTGTTCCTCTACTCTGGAATGTCATCATGAGGTGACTTCTATTTCCGATGAAGGGTTTTTCAAAACCGAATTCGACGGAATCCGTGACTATAAACTCCCTATGTTTAGTTTACCCTTGCGCTATATTCCATAAGTTTAGAGTTAGAGGTAGTCCTATAGTTAGGATATATGTAATCTTATAATTAATCCAAGATAAATTAATTGTCGGTGGACAATACGTACTTTATTTTGTTCTCTGTTTCGTATCATTTGAAATCGCTACTGATTTCTGCTCAAGGTGTTTAAAGTTATAGTCATTTTTTTCTTTGCAGGTCTAGTGCAGGCCTATTTACAGTCATTGATGCAGTTTAGTTTTTTTTCAAGTTGCTTTCTCAGTTTGAAATATGTTTGCTTAGTTTATGCGCTTATTTCTTCGCCACGAAAATGGGTCATTTTTCATGACAGCCGGACGTCTCTCTCCGTCTTGGCTCTTTAGTGTTTTCTCGAGAGAATTAATTACTTTCATGACAGTTTTTGACACGCAACTCTGCCTACGCTCTGGAGAGGTTTTGCAATGCACCTACGATTTTAATTTAAATGTCATGTAGGGAAAACGTTTTGGTCAGTCAAACTTTTTATCTGAGCCACAGCTAGCATGAATATTCTGGGTCAAAGTATCATCAAGATCAGACCGCCGACCAGCCGGTCCGCAAGGTGAGTCAACTTTCCTGTATTAAGGGAGACGCCTCTGGCCAAAGACAAGGGCTTGGCCTTGAGGCGGTGGTGCTTAATACACAAAGAGTTGAAAAAAAGATTGACCTAGTTGCACATGAGTTCACTACCATGGAGCTCTGTTTTAGAATTAAACATCAACTCTAAGTTGAGGAATTGTAGGCCTCCATCCAATCAATCAAATTAACTCACGCATTAATTCTCGTTCAACGTGCCGGCCATATCGGGTCGTACTCAATGCAGCGGCTCAGTGGCAGAGAAAACAGGATGAATTTAGTTTTTTTCGCGTCTGTAAGTACGACGAAAGCAAGCCACTCTAACGAATGTGTATTAAGTGAATGAAGTTTTGAACCTCAAAGTGTGTTGTTCGTTGCCTCAGGCTGTAATGTACACTAAAATAACAAAAATGCTTAATGACTTAAGAGCTGGTTAGCTCTTTCTTTTCCTATTTTCGTTGTCTTTTTCTCGTCGAAAACTGGTTGGTGGAATAGCTGTAGTACTTATTTTCCCTATGCGTCCCCTGGTCCATTTCCACGGCCTATGCTGAACCTACGGGTTAGTAATCGGACGCACATGTTTGTCAAATAAACAGCGAGCTCATTTTCTTTCGGATTTCGCCATACTGGGACATTTATGTTCATGTAACTGGCACCAAGCTCAGGGTGTAGAGTCATAAATTTGGATGGTACAGATTGAGTTAATAGCTTTTAAACAGCAATGGATTTGACGGGAAAGTTTAACGTACGTTAAGGAGATAGAAGACACAGTAGATGGCCAAACTGATGAAATGTTGAGAATGAAATTCAAGTAAGTAGTATGGCAAGCATTTTAGGTTGTGTCGTTGGTCTTTTAAATTTATTTGAGGTGCAGAAAGCTGAGTACTGAATAAGGGCTCATTTCAAATCCATCTTATGAAAGGAAAGCAGGAAAATTTGGGCGAAATTTGAGGTTTTCAGAGAGAGGAAAGAGAGAGAGAGAAATGCGCTATATTTTACTTGATATTCAAGTACAATCGAAATCTCTTTATTGTGCGCGTTGTGATACAAACTAACATTACTGTAAGTTCGAAACATTTTACATGAACACCTTCTGAGAAAGTAAAATTGTTTGTTGAGTCAATGAAAATCTGGTGAAGAGAGGCATGCGAAATAACATTTTTTTGATGAGGAATGGCAGATTAAATAAGAACATTATGTGTTGCATATTTGACACATTTGGCGCCATATGACTCAGTAATAAACTTCCTTTACTTTACTTAGTTTTACTACACCGAAAATAGGAAAGCGTAAAAAATGGATTTGACGATAACATTAATTTTTGGGGAAAATACAAACTTTACTGCGTACATTTTCAAAACTGGTGCCCCAGTTCGTTGTCAGAATTTGGGATGTGTACAAGAGCAAGTAAATAATCAAACGTGTCCAAGAGAAGATTCTACGGTTGGGTGATATTTGCGCCAAAACTCTTTAAGTTTAATTTGTCATCTCGTCATGATTGGCCGTGCGCATTTGAATTTGTCAGTGAGAATTTGTATGTGGCATCTAAATTGGTATGCCGATTGATGCATGCCTAACCCGAATGCATTGCGTCCAGTAATTTGCGGCCTTTTCTCACTGGGCAGGTGCTCACAATCCGAGTGTTCTCCCATGCGAATTGATGCTCAGAGTCCAGTGTGTACATGGCAACTTTGGATAGGTGCTCTCGTCTTCTGACCGCCTGTCATTCCTGGACGTTAGAATCCAAAAGCTACATGATGGTAGTCTCGGAACAAGCGTCTATAGGAAAGGATCTAATTCCAAGATTATCATCAACTATGGAAGCAACCACCAGGCAGCTCACAAAAGAAGCTGCGTCTGAACTCTGTTCAATCGGGTATACCGTTACTGCAACAGCGATGATATCCTTAAAAAAGAGCTTCCTTACCTATATCGGTTGTTTCTGTGTAACGGGTATCCGGTTAGTTTTGTAAAGAACTGCCTCAGGCACCAGGCAAAACCGCAAGGCCCCACTTTAAACGGGGAAATTTATGGCACGAAAATTCTACTCCCTGCCTTATATGAAGGGAGCCTCTGAGGTAATCGGTTGGCAGTTGAATCGCCTTGGTATACACGACGCTCACAAGCCAGCATCTTACCTACGCACCACGCTTTCCCGAATAAAGGATCCCTAACCCAAAAATCAACAAAACAACGTAATTTATCGCATCCCATGCGCAAATTGCTCTGTTGTGTATATTTGGCATACGGGCCGATGCCTGGGCACCCGTATTAATGAACACAAAACAGCCGTCCACCGCCGAGACCCTTTGTCCCTCGTCTTTGCGCACGCACTCGAATGCGAACATCGATTCAATTGAGATGATACTGAGGTCGTCACCATGGCCAACACAAAAGGATTGAGGAGATTCATCGAGGCCTGGTACTCCTGTGTGTGCAGTATCAACCGTCATGTTGACCTGGACGTCCATAATTAGGGTCTACGTTTACGACTCACCGCCCCCCGTCCAAATTCCACATCAACAACCGGCAACCCAGCCACCCGAAATCCAACTAATCCACCATCTACCCTCCCACTGAAGCAACGGAAACCGTAGTTGATCCATCTCCCTCTTCCCCTAGCTCACAATCTAACATGACTCAACTTTACACAAGCCAATGTCTGTCGGCCCTGTCACGCCAGCCTGTCTAGTGCGACAGTCAAACACTCACTTTTATTTATTTTGTTTGACACGGGCGGAGTAACCAGCTCAAAATTTCACGAGTAAAATTCGTATTTTCCGAAGAACCCCTTCCATTTATATATATATATATATGGTCAGAAGCGCTCACCGATCGGTAACAGGACTTAATCTTCCCGTTGTTCGTTTTGGGCTATCTCTACAGCCCCGCCAGCAGCTGCAAGGCAGCTAAGGATATAGGCAGAAAAACATGACCCAAAAAGACAAGGCAGACTGGAATGGCCATTTCTGGCTTATTAGCCATCATCAGCCAGTCATACCCAACCGCAGGTGCAGCGGCGCCCGAGGCACGAAACTTGTGACCTGTAAGGCAAAAGTCTAACGCTTAACCCACTGTGCCACGAGCTCATTGTCTTGCAGGTTTTGACTGGGAATTTTAATTATGGTACGTAGGTGCTCACCGATCGGTTACAGGACACGTTCTTCCCGTTGTGCCTAAGGGCTTTCTTTCAAGCCCCACCTGCAGCTGCAAGGCAGCTAAGAAAATAGGCAGAATAACATAACCCGCAAAGACAAGGCAGAATGGAATGGCCATTTCAGGCTTATAAGCCGTCATCAGCCAGCCATACCCAACCCCAGGTGCTGCGGCGCCCGAGGCTCGAACTCGCGACCTGTTGGGCAGCAGTTTAACGCTCTACCCACTCTGCCAAGAGCTGTTTGTCTTGCCGGTTTTTATTAGGAATTTTAACTATAGTAAGTAGGAGCTCACCGATCGGATACGTGACTCATTCTTCCCGTTGTATCTTGCGGCTTTCTTTCAAGCCCCGCCAGCAGCTAAAAGGCAGCATATCATGTAGGCAGAATAACATGACCGGAAAGAAAAGGAAGACTGGAATGGCTATTTCTGGGTTATAAGCCATCATTTGCCAGCCATACACAACACCAGGTGCTGTGGCGTCCAAGGCTCAAACTTCCGACCTGTTAGGCAGAAGTCTAACGCTCTACCCACTGCGCCATGAGCTCGTTGTCTTGCCGGTTGTGACTGGGAATTATAACTATGGTAATTAGGAGCTCACCGATTGGTTACGGGACTCACTCTTCCCATTGTGCCTTGGAACTTTCTTTAAAACCCCGCCAGCAGCTGCAAGGCAGGTAAGGATATAGGCATCAAAACATGACCAGCAAAGAATAGGGAGACTGGAATGTCCACTTCTGGCTTATTTGCCGTCATCAGCCTGCCATACTTAACCCCAGGTGCTGCGGCGCCCGAGGCTCGAACTCGCGACCTGTTGGGCAGAAGTCTAACGCTCTACCAACTGTGCCAATAGCTCGTTGTCTTGCCGGTTTTGATTAGGAAATTTAACTATCGTAATTATGAGCTCACCGATCGGTTACATGACTCATGCTTCCCGGTTTGCCTTGGAGCTTTCTTTCAAGCCCCGCCAGCAGCTGCAAGGCAGCTAATAATGTAGGCAGAAAAACATGACCGGCAAAGACAAGGGAGCCTGGAATGGCTATTTCTGGCTTATAAGCCATCATCAGCCATACCTTACCCCAGGAGCTACCGCATCTGACGCTCTAACTCACGACCTGTTGGGCAGAATTCCTACGCTCTTCCTACTGTGCCACTAGCTCGTATTCTAGCCGGTTTTGATTGGGAATTTTAACCATGGTAAGTAGGCGCTCACCATTCTTCCCGATGTGCCTTGGCGCTATCTCTAAAGCCCCGCCAGCAGCTGCAAGACAGCTAAGAAAATAGGCAGCAAATCATGACCAGCAAAGGAAAGGGAGACTGAAATGACCATTTCTGGCTAATAAACCGTCATCCGCCAGCCATACCCAACCCCAGGTGCTGCGGCGCCCCAGGCTCGAACTCGCGACCTGTAATGCAGAAGTCTAACGCTCTACCAAATGTGCCAAGAGCTCGTTGTCTTGCCGGTTTTGACTGGAAATTTTAACCATGGTAAGTAGGCGCTTAATAATCAGTTACAGAACTCATTCTTCCCGTTGTGTCTTGGGGCTATCTCTAAAGCCCCGCCAGCAGCTGCAAGGCAGCTAAGGAAATAGGCAGCAAAACATGACCAGCAAAGACAAGGGAGACTGCAATGGTCATTTCTGGCTTATTTGCCGTCATAAGCCAGCCAAACCTAATCCCAGGCGCTGTGGCATCCAAGGCTCGAACTTCAGACCTGTTGAGCAGACACCACACGCTCTACCCACTGCGCCACGAGCTCGTTGTCTTGCCGGTTTTGACTGGGAATTATAAGCATGGTTAGTAGGCGCTCACCGATCAGTTACAGAATTCATTCTTTCCGTTGTGTCTTGGGGCTATCTCTCAAGCCCCGCCAGCAGCTGCAAGGCAGCTAAGGATATTGGCAGAATCACATGACCGGCAAAGTCAGGGGAGACTTGAATGGCTATTTCTGGCTTATCAGCCGTCATCAGCCAGCCATACCCAACCCCAGGTGCTGCGGCCTCCGACGCTCTAACTCGCGACTGGTTGGGCAGAAATCTCACGGTCTACCCACTACACAACGAACACGTGGACATGCTGATTTTAATTAGGAATTTTAACTCTGGTAAGTAGGAGCTCACCGATTGGTTACGGGACACACTCCTCCCGGTGTGCCTTGGAGCTTTCTGTCAAGTCTTTCCAGCAGCTGCAAGGCAGCTTAAGATAAAGGCAGAATAACATGACCGGCAAAGACAAGGGAGAATGGAATGGCTATTTCTGGCTTATTAGGGGTCATATGCCTGCCATACCTTACCCCAGGAGGTACAGCGTCTGACGCTCTAACTCGCGACCTGTTGGGCAGAAATCCTTCGCTCTTCCCACTGTGCCACGAGCTCGTTGTCTTGCCAGTTTTTATTGGGAATTTTAACCATGTTGAGTAGGTGCTCAATAATCGGTTAAAGGACTCATTCTTCCCGTTGTGCCCTCGGGCTATCTCTGAAGCCCCGACAGCATCTGCAAGGCAGCTAAGGAAATAGGCAGAATAACATGCCCGGCAAACACAAGGGAGACTGGAATGGCTATTTCTGGTAGATAAGCTGTCATCAGCCAGCCATACCCAACCCCAGGTTCTGCGGCGCCCGAGGCTCAAACTCGCGACCTGCTGGGCAGAAGTATAACGCTCTACCAACTGTGCCAAGAGCTCGTTGTCTTGCCGGTTTTGTTTAGGAATTTTAAATATGGTAATAAGAAGCTCACCCATCGGTTACAGGACACATTCTTCCCGTTTTGCCTTGGAGCTTTCTTTCAAGACCGCAAGCATCTGCAAGGCAGCTAAGAATATATGCAGAATAACATGACCAGCAATTACAAGGAAGACTGGAATCGCTATTTCTGGTAGATAAGCCGTCATCAGCCAGCCAAACCCAACATCAGGTGTTGTTGCGTCCGACGCTCTAACTCGCGACTTGTTGGGCAGAAATCTCACGCTCTACCTACTGTGCCACGAGCTCGTTGTCTTGCCGGTTTTGACTGGGAATTATAATCAGGGTGAGTAGGCGCTCAGCGATCGGTTACAGAACTCATTCTTCCCGTTGTGTCTTGGGGCTCTCTCTCAAGCCCCGCAGCAGCTGCAAGGCACCTAAGTATATAGGCAGATTAACATGACTGCAAAGACAAGGGAGACTGGAATGGCCATTTCTGGCTTATCAGCCGTCGTCAGCCAGCCATACCCAACTCCAGATGCTGCGGCGTCCGAAATTCTAACTCGCGACCTGTTGGGCAGAAATCTCACGCTCTACCCACTGCAACACGAGCTCGTTGTCTTGCCGGTTTTGACTGGGAATTTTTAACCGTGGTACGTAGGCACTCACCGATCGGTTACAGGACTCATTCTTCCCGTTTTGCCTTGGAGCTTTCTTTTCAGGCCCCGCCAGCAGCTGCAAGGCAGCTAAGGATATAGGCAGAATAACATGACCGGTAAACACAAGGGAGACTGGAATGTCAATTTCTGGTATATAAGCCTTCATCAGCCAGCCATACTCAATCCCAGAGGCTGCGGCGCCCGAGGCTCGAACTCGCGACCTGTTGGGCAGAAGTCTAACGCTCTACAAACTGTGCCAAGAGCTCGTTGTCTTGCTGGTTTTTGATTAGGAATTATAACTATGGTAATTAGGAGCTCACCGATCGGTTACAGGACTCACTCTTCCCATTTTGCGTTTGAGCATTTATTCAAGCCCCGCCAGCAGCTGCAATGCAGCTAAGGATATAGGCAGAATAACATGACCGGTAAACACAAGGGAGACTGGAATGTCCATTTCTGGTATATAAGCCTCCATCAGCCAGCCATACTCAATCCCAGAGGCTGCGGCGCTCGAGGCTCGAACTCGCGACCTGTTGCGCAGAAGTCTAACGCTCTACAAACTGTGCCAAGAGCTCGTTGTCTTGCCGGTTTTAATTAGGAATTTTAACTATGGTAATTAGGAGCTCACCGATCGGTTACGGGACTCACTCTTCCCGTTTTGCCTTGGAGCATTCATTCAAGAACCGCCAGCAGCTGCAAGGCAGCTAAAGATATAGGCAGCAAAACGTGACCAGCAAAGACAAGGGAGACATGAATCGCCATTTCTGCCTTATTTGCCGTCATCAGCCAGCCATACCTAATCCCAGGCAAAGTGGCGTCCAAGGCTCGAACTTCAGAGCTGTTGGGCAGACACCACACGCTCTATCCACTGCGCCACGAGCTCGTTGTCTTGCCAGTTTTTATTGGGAATTTTAACCATGTTGAGTAGGTGCTCAATAATCGGTTAAAGGACTCATTCTTCCCGTTGTGCCCTCGGGCTATCTCTGAAGCCCCGACAGCATCTGCAAGGCAGCTAAGGAAATAGGCAGAATAACATGCCCGGCAAACACAAGGGAGACTGGAATGGCTATTTCTGGTAGATAAGCTGTCATCAGCCAGCCATACCCAACCCCAGGTTCTGCGGCGCCCGAGGCTCAAACTCGCGACCTGCTGGGCAGAAGTATAACGCTCTACCAACTGTGCCAAGAGCTCGTTGTCTTGCCGGTTTTGTTTAGGAATTTTAAATATGGTAATAAGAAGCTCACCCATCGGTTACAGGACACATTCTTCCCGTTTTGCCTTGGAGCTTTCTTTCAAGACCGCAAGCATCTGCAAGGCAGCTAAGAATATATGCAGAATAACATGACCAGCAATTACAAGGAAGACTGGAATCGCTATTTCTGGTAGATAAGCCGTCATCAGCCAGCCAAACCCAACATCAGGTGTTGTTGCGTCCGACGCTCTAACTCGCGACTTGTTGGGCAGAAATCTCACGCTCTACCTACTGTGCCACGAGCTCGTTGTCTTGCCGGTTTTGACTGGGAATTATAATCAGGGTGAGTAGGCGCTCAGCGATCGGTTACAGAACTCATTCTTCCCGTTGTGTCTTGGAACTCTCTCTCAAGCCCCGCAGCAGCTGCAAGGCACCTAAGTATATAGGCAGATTAACATGACTGCAAAGACAAGGGAGACTGGAATGGCCATTTCTGGCTTATCAGCCGTCATCAGCCAGCCATACCCAACTCCAGATGCTGCGGCGTCCGAAATTCTAACTCGCGACCTGTTGGGCAGAAATCTCACGCTCTACCCACTGCGCCACGAGCTCGTTGTCTTGCCGGTTTTGACTGGGAATTTTAACCGTGGTACGTAGGCACTCACCGATCGGTTACAGGACTCATTCTTCCCGTTTTGCCTTGGAGCTTTCTTTCAGGCCCCGCCAGCAGCTGCAAGGCAGCTAAGGATAAAGGCAGAATAACATGACCGGTAAACACCAGGGAGACTGGAATGTCCATTTCTGGTATATAAGCCTTCATCAGCCAGCCATACTCAATCCCAGAGGCTGCGGCGCCCGAGGCTTGCACTCGCGACCTGAAATGCAGAAGTCTAACGCTCTACAAACTGTGCCAAGAGCTCGTTGTCTTGCCAGTTTTAATTAGGAATTTTAACTATGGTAATTAGGAGCTCACAGATCGGTTACGGGACTCACTCTTCCCGTTTTGCCTTGGAGCATTCATTCAAGAACCGCCAGCAGCTGCAAGGCAGCTAAAGATATAGGCAGCAAAACATGACCAGCAAAGACAAGGGAGACATGAATGGCCATTTCTGCCTTATTTGCCGTCATCAGCCAGCCATACCTAATCCCAGGCAAAGTGGCGTCCAAGGCTCGAACTTCAGAGCTGTTGGGCAGACACCACACGCTCTACCCACTGCGCCACGAGCTCGTTGTCTTGCCGGTTTTGACTGGGAATTTTAACCATGGTTAGTAGGCGCTCACCGATCGGTTATAGAACTCATTCTTTCCGTTGTGTCTTAGGGCTATCTCTAAAGCCCCGCCAGCAGCTGCAAGGCAGCTAAGGATATTGGCAGAATAACATGACCGGCAAAGTCAGGAGAGACTTGAATGGCTATTTCTGGCTTTTCAGCCGTCATCAGCCAGCCATACATAACTCCAGGTGCTGCGGCCTCCGACGCTCTAACTCGCGACTGGTTGGGCAGAAATCTCACGGTCTACCTACTACACAACGAATACGTGGACATGCTGATTTTAATTAGGAATTTTAACTCTGGTAAGTAGGAGCTCACCGATCGGTTACGGGACACACTCCTCCCGTTGTGCCTTGGAGCTTTCTGTCAAGTCTTTCCAGCAGCTGCAAGGCAGCTTAGGATATAGGCAGAATAACATGACCGGCAAAGACAAGGGAGAATGGAATGGCTATTTCTGGCTTATTAGGGGTCATATGCCTGTCATACCTTACCCCAGGAGGTACAGCGTCTGACGCTCTAACTCGCGACCTGTTGGGCAGAAATCTTTCGCTCTTCCCACTGTGCCACGAGCTCGTTGTCTTGCCAGTTTTTATTGGAATTTTAACCATGTTGAGTAGGTGCTAAATAATCGGTTAAAGGACTCATTCTTCCCGTTGTGCCCTCGGGCTATCTCTGAAGCCCCGATAGCATCTGCAAGGCAGCTAAGGAAATAGGCAGATTAACATGACTGCAAAGACAAGGGAGACTGGAATGGCCATTTCTGGCTTATCAGCCGTCATCAGCCAGCCATACCCAACTCCAGATGCTGCGGCGTCCGAAATTCTAACTCGCGACCTGTTGGGCAGAAATCTCACGCTCTACCCACTGCAACACGAGCTCGTTGTCTTGCCGGTTTTGACTGGGAATTTTAACCGTGGTACGTAGGCACTCACCGATCGGTTACAGGACTCATTCTTCCCGTTTTGCCTTGGAGCTTTCTTTCAGGCCCCGCCAGCAGCTGCAAGGCAGCTAAGGATATAGGCAGAATAACATGACCGGTAAACACAAGGGAGACTGGAATGTCAATTTCTGGTATATAAGCCTTCATCAGCCAGCCATACTCAATCCCAGAGGCTGCGGCGCCCGAGGCTCGAACTCGCGACCTGTTGGGCAGAAGTCTAACGCCCTACAAACTGTGCCAAGAGCTCGTTGTCTTGCTGGTTTTTATTAGGAATTATAACTATGGTAATTAGGAGCTCACCGATCGGTTACAGGACTCACTCTTCCCGTTTTGCGTTTGAGCTTTTATTCAAGCCCCGCCAGCAGCTGCGATGCAGCTAAGGATATAGGCAGAATTACATGACCGGTAAACACAAGGGAGACTGGAATGTCCATTTCTGGTATATAAGCCTCCATCAGCCAGCCATACTCAATCCCAGAGGCTGCGGCGCCCGAGGCTCGAACTCGCGACCTGTTGCGCAGAAGTCTAACGCTCTACAAACTGTGCCAAGAGCTCGTTGTCTTGCCGGTTTTAATTAGGAATTTTAACTATGGTAATTAGGAGCTCACCGATCGGTTACGGGACTCACTCTTCCCGTTTTGCCTTGGAGCATTCATTCAAGAACCGCCAGCAGCTGCAAGGCAGCTAAAGATATAGGCAGCAAAACGTGACCAGCAAAGACAAGGGAGATATGAATCGCCATTTCTGCCTTATTTGCCGTCATCAGCCAGCCATACCTAATCCCAGGCAAAGTGGCGTCCAAGGCTCGAACTTCAGAGCTGTTGGGCAGAAATCTCACGCTCTGCCCACTGCGCCACGAGCTCGTTGTCTTGCCAGTTTTTATTGGGAATTTTAACCATGTTGAGTAGGTGCTCAATAATCGGTTAAAGGACTCATTCTTCCCGTTGTGCCCTCGGGCTATCTCTGAAACCCCGACAGCAGCTGCAAGGCAGCTAAGGAAATAGGCAGAATAACATGCCCGGCAAACACAAGGGAGACTGGAATGGCTATTTCTGGTAGATAAGCTGTCATCAGCCAGCCATACCCAACCCCAGGTTCTGCGGCGCCCGAGGCTCAAACTCGCGACCTGCTGGGCAGAAGTCTAACGCTCTACAAACTGTGCCAAGAGCTCGTTGTCTTGCCGGTTTTAATTAGGAATTTTAACTATGGTAATTAGGAGCTCACCGATCGGTTACGGGACTCACTCTTCCCGTTTTGCCTTGGAGCATTCATTCAAGAACCGCCAGCAGCTGCAAGGCAGCTAAAGATATAGGCAGCAAAACGTGACCAGCAAAGACAAGGAGACATGAATCGCCATTTCTGCCTTATTTGCCGTCATCAGCCAGCCATACCTAATCCCAGGCAAAGTGGCGTCCAAGGCTCGAACTTCAGAGCTGTTGGGCAGAAATCTCACGCTCTGCCCACTGCGCCACGAGCTCGTTGTCTTGCCAGTTTTTATTGGGAATTTTAACCATGTTGAGTAGGTGCTCAATAATCGGTTAAAGGACTCATTCTTCCCGTTGTGCCCTCGGGCTATCTCTGAAACCCCGACAGCATCTGCAAGGCAGCTAAGGAAATAGGCAGAATAACATGCCCGGCAAACACAAGGGAGACTGGAATGGCTATTTCTGGTAGATAAGCTGTCATCAGCCAGCCATACCCAACCCCAGGTTCTGCGGCGCCCGAGGCTCAAACTCGCGACCTGCTGGGCAGAAGTATAACGCTCTACCAACTGTGCCAAGAGCTCGTTGTCTTGCCGGTTTTGTTTAGGAATTTTAAATATGGTAATAAGAAGCTCACCCATCGGTTACAGGACACATTCTTCCCGTTTTGCCTTGGAGCTTTCTTTCAAGCCCGCCAGCAGCTGCAAGGCAGCTAAGGATATATGCAGAATAACATGACCAGCAATTACAAGGGAGACTGGAATCGCTATTTCTGGTAGATAAGCCGTTATCAGCCAGCCATACCCAACATCAGGTGTTGTTGCGTCCGACGCTCTAACTCGCGACCTGTTGGGCAGAAATCTCACGCTCTACCTACTGTGCCACGAGCTCGTTGTCTTGCCGGTTTTGACTGGGAATTATAATCAGGGTGAGTAGGCGCTCAGCGATCGGTTACAGAACTCATTCTTCCCGTTGTGTCTTGGAACTCTCTCTCAAGCCCCGCAGCAGCTGCAAGGCACCTAAGTATATAGGCAGATTAACATGACTGCAAAGACAAGGGGAGACTGGAATGGCCATTTCTGGCTTATCAGACGTCATCAGCCAGCCATACCCAACTCCAGATGCTGCGGTGTCCGAAATTCTAACTCGCGACCTGTTGGGCAGAAATCTCACGCTCTACCCACTGCACCACGAGCTCGTTGTCTTGCCGGTTTTGACTGGGAATTTTTAACCGTGGTACGTAGGCACTCACCGATCGGTTACAGGACTCATTCTTCCCGTTTTGCCTTGGAGCTTTCTTTCAGGCCCCGCCAGCTGGCTGCAAAGGCAGCTAAGGATATAGGCAGAATAACATGACCGGTAAACACCAGGGAGACTGGAATGTCCATTTCTGGTATATAAGCCTTCATCAGCCAGCCATACTCAATCCCAGAGGCTGCGGCGCCGAGGCTCGAACTCGCGACCTGTTGGGCAGAAGTCTAACGCTCTGCAAAACTGTGCCAAGAGCTCGTTGTCTTGCTGGTTTTTATTAGGAATTATAACTATGGTAATTAGGAGCTCACCGATCGGTTACAGGACTCACTCTTCGCGTTTTTGCGTTTGAGCTTTTTATTCAAGCCCCGCCAGCAGCTGCAATGCAGCTAAGGATATAGGCAGAATTACATGACCGGTAAACATAAGGGGAGACTGGAATGTCCATTTCTGGTATATAAGCCTCCATCAGCCAGCCATACTCAATCCCAGAGGCTGCGGCGCCGAGGCTCGAACTCGCGACCTGTTGCGCAGAAGTCTAACGCTCTACAAACTGTGCCAAAGAGCTCGTTGTCTTTGCCGGTTTTAATTAGGAATTTTAACTATGGTAATTAGGAGCTCACCGATCGGTTACGGGACTCACTCTTCCCGTTTTGCCTTGGAGCATTCATTCAAGAACCGCCAGCAGCTGCAAGGCAGCTAAAGATATAGGCAGCAAAACGTGACCAGCAAAGACAAAGGGGAGACATGAATGGCCATTTCTGCCTTATTTGCCGTCATCAACCAGCCATACCTAATCCCAGGCAAAGTGGCGTCCAAGGCTCGAACTTCAGAGCTGTTGGGCGGGGCCCCCTCTACCCACTGCGCCACGAGCTCGTTGTCTTGCCCGTTTTGACTGGGAATTTTAACCATGTTGAGTAAGTGCTCAATAATCGGTTACAGGACTTATCCTTCCCGTTGTGCCCTCAGGCTATCTCTGAAGCCCTGCCAGCATCTGCAAGGCAGCTAAGGATATAAGCAGAATAACATGCCCGGCAAACACAAGGGAGACTGGAATGGCTATTTCTGATAGATAAGCCATCATCAGCCAGCCATACCGAACCCCAGGTTCGCGGTGCCCGAGGCTCGAACTCTCGACCTGCTGGGCAGAAGTATTAGGCTCTACCAAGTGTGCCAAGAGCTCGTTGTCTTGCCGGTTTTGATTAGGAATTTTAGAAATGGTAATTAGGAGCTCACCGATCGGTTACAGGACATATTCTTCCCGTTTTGCCTTGGAGATTCCTTCAAGCACTGCCAGCAGCTGCAAGGCAGCTAAGTATATAGGCAGAATAACATGACCAGCAATTACAAGGGAGACTGGAGTGGCTATTTCTGGTAGATATGCCGTCATCAGCAAGCCATACCCAACATCAGGTGCTGTGACGTCCGACGCTTTCACTCGTGACCTGTTGGGCAGAAATCTCACGCTCTACCTACTGTGCCACGAGCTCGTTGTCTTGCCGGTTTTGACTCGGAATTTATACCATGGTGAGTAGGCGCTCACCGATCGGTTACAGGACACATTCTTCCCGTTTTGCCTTGGAGCTTCCTTTCAAGCCCTACCAGCCGCTGCAAGGCAGGTAAGGATATAGGCAGAATAACATGACCGGCAAAGACAAGGGAGACTGGAATGGCCATTTCTGGTATATAAGCCGCCATCAGCCAGCCATACCCAACCCCCATGTTCTGCGGCGCTCGAGGCTCGAACTCGTGACCTGTTGGGCAGAAATCTCACGCTCTACCCACTGGACCACGAGCTCGTTGTCTTGCCGGATTGACTGGGAATTATAAGCATGGTTAGTAGGCGCTCACCGATCGGTTACAGGATTCATTCTTCCCGTTTTGCCTTGGAGCTTTCTTTCAAGCATCTCCAGCAGCTGCAAGGCAGTTAAGGATACAGGCAGCAAAACCTGGCCAGCAAAGGAAAGGGAGACTGGAATGACCATTTTTGGCTTATTATCCGTCATCAGCCAGCCATACCCAACCCCAGATTTTCGGCGCCCGAGGCTCGAACTCGCGACCTGTTATGCAGAAGTCTTACGCTCTTCCATCTGTGCCTAGAGCTCGTTATCTTGCCGGTTTTGACTTTGAATTTTAACCATGGTTAGTAGGCGCTCACCGATCGGTTACAGGACACATTCTTCCAGTTTTGCCTTGGAGCTTCATTTCAAGCCCCGCCAGCAGCTGCAAGGCAGCTAAAGATAAAGGCAGAATAACATGACCGGCAAAGACTAGGGAGTCCGGAATGGCAATTTCTGGCTTATTAGCCGTCATCAGACAGCCATACCCAACCCCAGGTGCTGCGGCGCCCGAAGCTCGAACTCGCGACCTGTTAAGCAGAAGGCTAATTCTCTACCCACTCTTCCAAGAGCTCGTTTTCTTGCTGATTTTGATTAGGAATTTTAACTCGGGAAAGTAAATGCTCACCAATCGATTAGAGGACTCATTCTTCCCGTTTTGCCTTGGAGCTTTCTTTCAAGCACCTCCAGCAGCTGCAAGGCAGTTAAGGATATAGGAAGAAAAACATGGCCAGCAAAGGAAGGGGAGACTGGAATGGCAATTTCTGGCTTATTAGCCGTCACCAGCCAGCCATACCCAACCCCAGGTGCTTCGGCGCCCGAGACTTGAAATCAAGACCTGTAATGCAGAAATCTTACGCTCTTCCAACTGTGCCAAGAGCTCGTTGTCGTACTGGTTTTGACTGGTAATTTTAACCGTGGTGAGTAAGTGCTCACCGATCGGTTACAGGACACATTCTTCCCGTTTTGCCTTGAAGCTTCCTTTCAAGCCCCGCCAGCAGCTGCAAGGCAGGTAAGGATAGAGGCAGCAAAACATGGCCAGCAAAGGAAAGGGAGACTATAATGACCATTTCAGGCTTATTAGCCGTTATCAGCCAGCCATACCTAACCCCAGGTGCTTCGGCGCCCGAGACTTGAACTCGAGACCTGTTATGCAGAAATCTTACGCTCTTCCAACTGTGCCAAGAGCTCGTTGTCGTACTGGTTTTGACTTTGAATTTTAACCGTTGTGAGTAGGCGCTCATCGATCGGTTACAGGACACATTCTTCCCGTTTTGCCTTGAAGCTTCCTTTCAAGCCCCGCCAGCAGCTGCAAGGCAGCTAAAGATATAGGCAGCAAAACATGGCCAGCAAAGGAAAGGGAGACTAAAATGACCATTTCAGGCTTATTAGCCGTCATCAGCCAGCCATACCCAACCCCAGATGCTGCGGCGCCCGAGGCTCGAACTCGTGACCTGTTGGGCAGAAGGCTAACTCTCTACCCACTCTTCCAAGAGCACGTTTTCTTGCTGATTTTGATTAGGAATTTTAACTCGGGAAAGTAGATGCTCACCATTCGATTACAGGACTCATTCTTCCCGTTTTGCCTTGGAGCTTTCTTTCAAGCACCTCCAGCAGCTGCAAGGCAGTTAAGGATATAGGCAGAAAAACATGGCCAGCAAAGGTAGGGGAGACTGGAATGACAATTTCTGGCTTATTAGCCGTAATTAGCCAGCCATACCAAACCCCAGGTGCTTCGGCGCCCGAGACTCGAAATCAAGACCTGATATGCAGAAATCTTACGCTCATCCAACTGTGCCAAGAGCTCGTTGTCGTACTGGTTTTGACTCGGAATTTTAACCGTGGTGAGTAAGTGCTCACCGATTGGTTACAGGACACATTCTTCCCGTTTTGCCTTGAAGCTTCCTTTCAAGCCCCGCCAGCAGCTGCAAGGCAGGTAAGGATAGAGGCAGCAAAACATGACCAGCAAAGGAAAGGGAGACTATAATGACCATTTCAGGCTTATTAGCCGTTATCAGCCAGCCATACCCAACCCCAGGTGCTTCGGCGCCCGAGACTTGAACTCGAGACCTGTTATGCAGAAGTCTTACGCTCTTCCAAATGTGCCAAGAGCTCGTTGTCTTGCCTGTTTTGACTGGGAATTATAAGCATGTTGAGTAGGCGCTCACCGATCGGTAACAGAACTCATTCTTTCCGTTGTGTCTTGGGGCTATCTCTCAAGCCCCGACAGCAGCTGCAAGGCAGCTAAGGATATAGGCAGCAAAACATGGCCAGCAAAGGAAAGGGAGACTGAATTGCCATTTCAGGCTTATTAGCCGTCATCAGCCAGCCATACCCAACCCCAGGTGTTTCGGCGCCTGAGGCTCGAACTCGTGACCTGTTATTCAGAAGTCCTTCGCTCTTCCAACTGTGCCAAGAGCTCGTTGTCGTGCTGGTTTTGACTGGGAATTTCAACCATGGTAAGTAGGCGCTCACCAATCGGTTACAGGATTCATTCTTTCCGTTTTGCCTTGAAGCTTTCTTTCAAGCACCTCCAGCAGCTGCAAGGCAGTTAAGGATATATGCAGCAAAACATGGCCAGCAAAGGAAAGGGAGACTGAAATGACCATTTCTGGCTTATAAGCTGTCATCAGCCAGCCATACCCAACTCCAGGGGCTTCGTTGCCCGAGGCTCGAACTCGCGACCTGTTATGCTGAAGTCTTACGCTCTTCCATCTCTGCCAAGAGTTCGCTGTCTCTCCGGGTTTGACTATGAATTTTAACCGTGGTGAGTAGGCGCTCACCGATCGGTGTTAGGACACATTCGTCCCGTTTTGCCTTGGAGCTTCCCTTCACGCTCAACCAGCAGCTGCAAGGCAGCTATGGATATAGGCAGAATAACATGACCGGCAAAGATAAGGGAAACTGGAATGGCCATTTCTGGTATATGAGCCGCCATCAGCCAGCCATACCCAACCCCAGGTTCTGTGGCGCCCGAGGCTCGAACTCGCGACCTGCTGGGCAGAAATCTCACGCTCTACCCACTGCACCACGAGCTCGTTGTCTTGCCAGTTTTGACTGGGAATTTTAACCATGGTACGTAGGCACTCACCGATCGGTTACAGAAGTCATTCTTTTCGTTGTGTCTTGGGGCTATCTCTCAAGCCCCGCCAGCAGCTGCAAGGCAGCTAAGGATATAAGCAGCAAAACATGGCCAGCAAAGCAAAGGGAGACTGAAATGCCATTTCAGGCTTATTAGCCGTCATCATCCAGCCAAACCGCACACCCGGTGTTCGGCGACCGAGACACGAACTCGCGATCTGTTATGCAGAAGTATTACGCTCTTCCAACTGTGCCAAGAGCTCGTTGTCTTGCCTGGTTTGACTGGGAATTTTAACCGAAGTAAGTAGGCGCTCACAAATCGGTTACAGGATTCATTCTTCCCGTTTTGCCTTGGAGCTTCCTTTCAAGCCCTACCAGCCGCTGCAAGGCAGGTAAGGATATAGGCAGAATAACATGACCGGCAAAGACAAGGGAGTCTGGAATGGCAATTTCTGGCTTATTAGCCATCTTCAGCCAGCCATACCCAACCCCAGGTGCTGCGGCGCCCGAGGCTCGAACTCGTGACCTGTAGGGCAGAAGGCTTACTCTCTATTCACTCTTCCAAGTGCTCGTTTTCTTGCTGATTTTGATTAGGAATTTTAAACGTGGGTAAGTAGATGCTCAACAATCGATTACAGGACCCATTCTTCCCGTTTTGCCTTGGAGCTTTCTATAAAGCACATCCAGCAGCTGCAAGGCAGTTAAGGATATAGGCAGCAAAACATGGCCAGCAAAGGAAAGAGACTGGAATAGCTATTTCTGGTAGATAAGCCGTCATCAGCCAGCAATACCGAATCCCAGGCGCTATGGCGTCCAAGGCTCGAACTCGCGACCTGTTGGGCAGAAGGCTAATTCTCTACCCACTCTTCCAAGAGCTCGTTTTCTTGCTGATTTTGATTAGGAATTTTAACTCGGGAAAGTAGATGCTCACCATTCGATTACAGGACTCATTCTTCCCGTTTTGCCTTGGAGCTTTCTTTCAAGCACCTCCAGCAGCTGCATTGCAGTTAAGAATATAGGCAGCAAAACATGGCCAGCAAAGGAAAGAGAGACTGGAATGACCATTTCTGGCTTATTAGCTGTCATCAGCCAACCATACCCAAACCCGTGTGCATCGGCGCCCGAGACTCGAACTTAAGACCTGTTATGCAGAAATATTACGCTCTTCCAACTGTGCCGAGAGTTCGCGGTCTCTCCGGGTTTGACTTTGAATTTTAGCCGTGGTGAGTAGGCGCTCACTGCTCGGTTACAGGACACATTCTTCCCGTTTTTTCCTTGGAGCTTCCTTTCAAGCCCCGCCAGCAGCTGCAAGGTAGCTAAGGATATAGGCAGAATAACATGACCGGCAAAGACAAGGCAGACTGGAATGGCCATTTCTGGCTAACAAGCCGTCAACAGCCAGCCATACCTAACCCCAGGCTCAACGGCGTCCAAGGCTCTAAATCGTGACCTTTTGGGCAGAAGTATGACGCTTTACCCACTTGTTCACGAGCTCGTTGTCTTGCCAGTTTTGATTTGGAATATTATTTATGGTAAGTAGTTGCTCAACTATTGGTTACAGGACTCATTCTTTCCGTTGTGCTTTGGGGCTATCTCTCAAGCACCGCCAACAGCTGCAACGCAACCTGGGATATAGGCAGCATAACATGCGCGCTAAACACAAGGCAGAATGGAATGGCCATTTCTGGATTATTTGCCGTCATCAGCCAGCCATACCTTATCCCAGGCGCTGCGGCGTCCAAGGCTCTAAATCGCGACCTGTTGGACAGAAGTCTAGTGCTCTACCCACTGCGCCATTGGCTCGTTGTCTTGCAAGCTTTGATTGGGATTATTATTTATGGTAAGTAGGTGCTCAAATATCGGTTACAGGACTCACTCGTCCCTTAGTGCTTTGGGGCTATCTCTCAAGCCCCGCCAGCAGCTGCAACGCAACCTGGGATATAGGCAGCATAACATGACCGCCAAAGACAAGGCAGACTGAAATAGCCATTTCTGGCTTATTTGCCGTCATCAGCCAGAAATACCTTACCCCAGGCGCTGCGCCGTCCAAAGCTCTCAATCGCAACCTGTAGGGCAATAGTCTAACGCTCTTCCCACTGCGCCACAAGCTCGTTGTCTTGCCGGTTTATTTTAAGAATTTACCTATGGTAAGCAGGTGCCTATTAATCGGTTACAAGACTCATTCTTCCCGTTGTGCTTTAGGGCTATCCAATAAGCCCCACCAGCATTTGAATAGAGCTACGAATATGGGCAGAATAACATGACCGGCAAAGACAAGGCAGACTAGAATGGCCATTTCTGACTAACAAGCCGTCAACAGCCAGCCATACCTAACCCCAGGCTCAACGGCGTCCAAGGCTCTAAATCGTGACCTTTTGGGCAGAAGTATGACGCTCTACCCACTTGTTCACGAGCTCGTTGTCTTGCCAGTTTTGATTTGGAATATTATTTATGGTAAATAGTTGCTCAACTATTGGTTACAGGACTCATTCTTTCCGTTGTGCTTTGGGGCTATCTCTCAAGCCCCACCAGCAGCTGCAACGCAATCAAGGTATAAGGGAGCATTACATGACTGCCAAAGACAAGGCAGACTAGAATGGCCATTTCTGGATTATTTGCCGTCATCATCCAGCCATACCTAATGCCAGGCGCTGCGGCGTCCAATGCTCCAAATCACGACCTGTTGGGCAAAAGTCAAACGCTTTACCTACTGCGCCACGAGCTCGTTGTCTTGCCGGTTTTGACTGGGATTTTTAACTATGGTAAGAAGGCGCAAACCGATCGGTTACAGTACTCTCTCGTCACGATATGCCTTGGGGCTATCTCTCAAACCCCACCAGCAGCTGCAAGGTCAGCTACGGATATGGGCAGAATAACATGACCGGCAAAGACAAGGCAGACTCGAATAGCCATTTCTGGCTTAAAAGCCGTCTACAGCCAGCCATACCTAAACTCAGGCTCTGTGGCATCCAAGGCTCTAAATCGCGACCTGTTGGGCAGAAGTATAACGCTCTACTCACTCAACCACGAGTTCTTTGTCATGCCAGTTTTGATTGGGAATATTATTTATAGAAAGTAGGTGCTCAAATATCGGTTACAGGACTCATTCTTCCCGTTGCGCTTTGGGGCTCTCTCTCAAGCACCGCCAACAGCTGCAACGCAACCTGGGATATAGGCAGCATAACATGCGCGCTAAACACAAGGCAGAATGGAATGGCCATTTCTGGATTATTTGCCGTCATCAGCCAGCCATACCTTATCCCAGGCGCTGCGGCGTCCAAGGCTCTAAATCGCGACCTGTTGGACAGAAGTCTAGTGCTCTACCCACTGCGCCATGAGCTAGTTGTCTTGCCAGCTTTGATTGGGATTATTATTTATGGTAAGTAGGTGCTCAAATATCGGTTACAGGACTCACTCGTCCCGTAGTGCTTTGGGGCTATCTCTCAAGCCCCGCCAGCAGCTGCAACGCAACCTTGGATATAGGCAGCATAACATGACCGCCAAAGACAAGGCAGACTGAAATAGCCATTTCTGGATTATTTGCCGTCATCAGCCAGCCATACCTTACCCCAGGCGCTGCGTGGTCTAAGTCTCTAAATCGTGACCTGTTATGCAGAAGTCAAACGATCTACCCACTGCGCCACGAGCTCGTTGTCTTGCCGGTTTATTTTGGGAATTTTAACTATGGTAAGCAGGTGCTCAATTATCGGTTACAGGACTCATTCTTCTCGTTGTGCTTTGGGCTATCCATAAAGCCCCACCAGCAACTGAAGAGAGCTACGGATATGGGCAGAATAACATGACCGACAAAGAAAAGTGAGACTAGAATGAAAATTTCTGGCTTATTTGCCATCATCAGCCAGAAATACCTAAACCCAAGCGCTTCGCCGTCCAAGGCTCTAAATCGTGACCTGTATGGCAACAGTCTAACGCTCTACCTACTGCGCCACAAGCTCGGTGTCTTGCTTGTTTTGATTGGAATTTTAACTATGGTAATAAGGTGCTCACCAATACGTTTAAGGACTCACTCGTCCCATTGGACGTTTTGGGCTGTCTTTCAAGCCCCACCACCAGTTGGAAGACAGCTACGGATATGGGCAGAATAACATGACCGGCAAAGTCAAGGTAGACTGGAATGGCCATTTCTGGCTTACAAGCCGTCAACAGCCAGCCATACCTAAACCCAGGCTCTTCGGCATCCAAGGCTCTAAATCGCGACCTGTTGGGCAGAAGTATAACGCTCTAGTCACTCAACCACGAGCTAGTTTTCATGCCAGTTTTGATTGGGAATATTATTTATGGTAAGTAGGTGCTCAACTATCGGTTACAGGATTCATTCTTCCCGTTGTGCTTTGGGGCTACCTCTCAAGCACCGCCAGCAGCTACAACGCAACCTAGGATATAGGCAGCATAACAGGACCGCCAAAGACAAGGCAGACTGGAATGGCCATTTCTGGATTTTTTGCCGTCATCAGCCAGCCATACCTTATCCCAGGCGCTGCGGCGTCCAAGGCTCTAAATCGCGACCTGTTGGGCAGAAGTCTAGTGGTCTACCCACTGCGCCACGAGCTCCTTGTCTTGCGGGTTTTGACTGTGAATTTTATTTTTGGTAATTAGGTGCTCAACTATCGGTTGCAGGTCTCATTCTTCCCGTTGTGCTTTGGGGCTATCTCCCAGGCACCGCCAGCACCTGCAACGCAACCTAGGATATAGGCAGCCTATCATGACCGCCAAAGACAAGGCAGACTGGAATGGCCATTTCTGGATTTTTTGCCGTCATCAGCCAGCCATACCTTATTCCAGGCGCTGCGGCGTCCAAGGCTCTAAATCGCGACCTGTTTTGCTGAAGTCTAGTGCTCTACCCACTGCGCCACGAGCTCGTTGTCTTGCCGGTTTGGACTGGGAATTTATCTATGGTATTGAGGCGCATACCGATCGGTCACAGGACTCACACGTCGCGTTGTGCCATGTGGCTATCACTCAAGACCCGCCAGCAGCTGCAACGCAACCTAGGATATAGGCAGCATAACATGACCGGAAAAGACAAGGCGTCTGGAATGGCCATTTCTGGATTATTTGCCGTCATCAGCCAGCCATACCTTACCCCAGGCGCTGCGCCGTCCAAGGCTCTAAATCGCAACCTGTTGGGAAGAAGTCTAACGCTCTACACAATGCGCCACGAGCTCGTTCACTTGCCGGTTTATTTGCTAATTTTAACCCTGGTAAGTAGGTGCTCAACGATCGGTTACAGGACTCACTCGTCCCGTTGTGCTTTGGGGCTATCTCTCAAGCCCCGCCAGCAGATGCAACGCAACCTAGGATATAGGCAGCATATCATGACCGCCAAAGACAAGGCAGACTGGAATGGCCATTTCTGGATTTTTTGCCGTCATCAGCCAGCTATACCTAAACCCAGGCGCTCAGCCGTCCAAAGCTCTAAATCGTGACCTGTATGACAACAGTCTAACGCTCTACCCACTGCGCCACAAGCTCGGTGTCTTGCTTGTTTTGATTGGAATTTTAACTATAGTAATTAGGCCATCACCAATCCGTTAAAGGATTTACTCTTCCCATTGGACGTTTTGGGCTGTCTCTTAAGCCCCACCACCAGATGCAAGACAGCTACGGATATGGGCAGAATAACATGACCGGCAAAGACAAGGCAGACTGGAATTGCCATTTCTGGCTTACAAGCCGTCAACAGCCAGCCAAACCTAAACCCAGGCTCTGCGGCATCCAAGGCTCTAAATCGCGACCTGTTGGGAAGAAGTAAAACTCTCTACTCACTCAACCATGAGCTCGTTTTCATGCCAGTTTTGATTGGGAATATTATTTATGGTAAGTAGGTGCTCAACTATCGGTTACAGGACTCATTCTTCCCGTTGTGCTTTGGGGCTATCTCTCAAGCACCGCCAGCACCTGCAACGCAACCTAGGATATAGGCAGCATATCATGACCGCCAAAGACAAGGCAGACTGGAATGGCCATCTCTGGATTTTTTGCCGTCATCAGCCAGCCATACCTTATTCCAGGCGCTGCGGCGTCCAAGGCTCTAAATCCCGACCTGTTGGGCAAAAGTATAACGCTCTACACAATGCGCCACGAGCTCGTTGTTTTGCCGGTTTATACTGGGAATTTTAACTATGGTAAGCAGGTGCTCAATTATCGGTTACAGGTCTCATTCTTCCCGTTGTGCTTTAGGGCTATCCATAAAGCCCCACCAGCAACTGAAGAGAGCTACGGATATGGGCAGAATAACATGACCGGCAAAGAAAAGGGAGACAAGAATGAAAATTTCTGGCTTATTTGCCGTCATCAGCCAGAAATACTTAAACCCAGGCGCTCCGCCGTCCAAGGCTCTAAATCGTGACCTGTATGGCAACAGTCTAACGCTCTACCCTCTGCGCCACAAGCTCGGTGTCTTGCTTGTTTTGATTGGGAATTTTAACTATAGTAGTGGGCCATCACCAATCCGTTAAAGGATTTACTCTTCCCATTGGACGTTTTGGGGCTGTCTCTTAAGCCCCACCACCAGATGCAAGACAGCTACGGATATGGGCAGAATAACATGACCGGCAAAAGACAAGGCAGACTGGAATTGCCATTTCTGGCTTACAAAGCCGTCAACAGCCAGCCAAACCTAAACCCAGGCTCTGCGGCATCCAAGGCTCTAAATCGCGACCTGTTGGGAAGAAGTCTAAACTCTCTACTCACTCAACCATGAGCTCGTTTTCATGCCAGTTTTGATTTGGGAATATTATTTATGGTAAGTAGGTGCTCAACTATCGGTTACAGGACTCATTCTTCCCGTTGTGCTTTGGGGCTATCTCTCAAGCACCGCCAGCACCTGCAACGCAACCTAGGATATAGGCAGCATATCATGACCGCCAAAGACAAGGCAGACTGGAATGGCCATCTCTGGATTTTTGCCGTCATCAGCCAGCCATACCTTATTCCCAGGCGCTGCGGCGTCCAAGGCTCTAAATCCCGACCTGTTGGGCAAAGTATAACGCTCTACCCAATGCGCCACGAGCTCGTTGTCTTTGCCGGTTTATACTGGGAATTTTAACTATGGTAAGCAGGTGCTCAATTATCGGTTACAGGTCTCATTCTTTCCCGTTGTGCTTTAGGGGCTATCCATAAAGCCCCACCAGCAACTGAAGAGAGCTACGGATATGGGCAGAATAACATGACCGGCAAAGAAAAGGGGAGACAAGAATGAAAAATTTCTGGCTTATTTGCCGTCATCAGCCAAATACTTAAACCCAGGCGCTCCGCCGTCCAAGGCTCTAAATCGCGACCTGTATGGGCAACAGTCTAACGCTCTACCCTCTGCGCCACAAGCTCGGTGTCTTGCTTGTTTTGATTGGGAATTTTTAACTATGGTAATTAGGCGCTCACCAATCCGTTAAAGGACTCTACTCTTCCCGATTGGACGTTTTCGGGGCTGTCTCTCAAGCCCCACCACCAGATGCAAGACAGCTACGGATATGGGCAAAATAACATGACCGGCAAAGACAAGGCAGACTGGAATGGCCATTTCTGGTTTACAAGCCGTCAACAGCCAGCCATACCTAAACCCAGGCTCTGCGGCATCCAAGGCTCTAAATCGCGACCTGTTGGGCAGAAGTATAACACTCTACTCACTCAACCACGAGCTCGTTTTCATGCCAGTTTTGATTGGGAATATTATTTATGGTAAGTAGGTGCTCAACTATCGGTTACAGGGCTCATTCTTCCCGTTGTGCTTTGGGGCTGTATCTCTAGCACAGCCAGTAGCTGCAAGCAACCTAGGATATAGGCAGTATAACATGACATTAAAAGACAAGGCAGACTTCAATGGCCATTTCTGGCTTATAAACCGTCATCAGCCAGCCATACCTTACCCCAGGCGCTGCGCCGTCCAAGGCTCTAAATCGCGACCTGTTGGGCAAAAGTATAACGCTCTACACAATGCGCCACGAGCTCGTTCACTTGCCGGTTTATTTGCTAATTTTAACCCTGGTAAGTAGGTGCTCAACGATCGGTTACAGGACTCACTCGTCCCGTTGTTCTTTGGGGCTATCTTTCAAGCCCGGCCAGCAGATGCAACGCAACCTAGGATAGAGGCAGCATATAATGAGCGCCAAAGACAAGGCAGACTGGAATGGCCATTTCTGGTTTTTTTGCCGTCATCAGCCAGCCATAACTTATCCCAGGCGCTGCGGCGTATAAGGCTCTAAATCGTGACCTGTTGGGCAGAAGTCAAACGCTCTACCCACTGCGCCACGAGCTCGTTGTCTTGCCGGTTTATATTGGAAATTTTAACTATGGTAAGAAGGTGCTCAATTATTGGTTACAGGACTCATTTTCCCGTTGTGCTTTAGGGCTATCCATAAAGCCCCACCAGCAACTGAAGAGAGCTACGGATATGGGCAGAATAACATGAACGGCAAAGAAAAGGGAGACTAGAATGAGAATTTCTGGCATAGTTGCCGTCATCAGCCAGTAATACCTAAACCCAGGCGCTCCGCCTTCCAAGGCTCTAAATCGTGACCTGTATGGCAACAGTCTAACGCTCTACCCACTGCGCCAAAAGCTCGGTGTGTTGCCGGTTTTGATTGGAATTTTAACTATGGTTATTAGGCGCTCACCAATACGTTGCAGGACGCACTCTTTCCATTGGACGTTTTGGGCTATCTCTCAAGACCCACCAACAGATGTGACGGATATGGGCAGAATAACATGACCGGCAAGAACAAGGCAGACTGGAATGGCCATTTCTGGCTTACAAGCCGTCAACAGCCTGCTATACCTAACACCATGCTCTTCGTCTTCCAAGGCTCTAAATTACGACCTGATATTCAGAAGTATTACGCTCTATCCACTGTGCCATGAGCTCGTTTTCTTGCTGGTTTCGATTGGGAATTTTAACTATGTTAATAAGGTGCTCACCAATCGGTTACAGGACTCGCACGTCCCGTTGTGCCTTAAGGCTTTCTCTCAGGCACCACGAGCAGCAGCAAGACAGCTACGGATATGGGCAGACTTAAATGACCGGAAAAGACAAGGCGTCTGGAATGGCCATTTCTGGATTATTTTGCCGTCATCAGCCAGCCATACCTTACCCCCAGGCGCCGCCCCGTCCAAGGCTCTAAATCGCGACCTGTTGGGCAGAAGTCTAACGCTCAACAAACTGCGCAATGACCTCGATGTCGTGCCGGTTTTGATTGCTAATTTTAACCCTGGTTAGTAGGTGCTCAGCGATCGGTTACAGGACTCACTCGTCCCGTTGTGCTTTGGGTCTATCTCTCAAGCCCCGCCAGCAGATGCAAGACAGTTACGGATATGGGCAGAATAAAATGACTGGCAAAGACTAGGCAGACTGGATTGGCCATTTCTGGCTTATAAGCAAACATCAGCCAGCCATACCTAACACCAGGGTCAACGGCGGCCAAGGCTCTAAATCGCGACCTTTTGGGCAGAAGTATGACGCTCTACCCACTCTCCCACGAGCTCGTTGGCTTGCTAGTTTTAATTGGGAATACTATTTATGGTAAGTAGGTCCTCATCTATCGGTTACAGTACTCTCTCGTCCCGATATGCCTTGGGGCTATCTCTCAAACCCCACCAGCAGCTGCAAGGCAGCAACGGATAAGGGCAGAATAGCATGACCTGCAAAGACAAGGCAGACTGGAATGACCATTTCTGCCTTATTTGCCATCATCAGCAAGCCATAACTAATCCCAGTTGTTGCGTCATCCGAGGCTCTAACTCCCGACCTGTAGGGCAGAAGTCTCGAGCTCAACCCACTGTTCCACGAGCTCGTTGTCTTGCCGATTTTTACTGGGAATTTTAACTATGGTATGTAGGCGCTCACTGATCGGTTACAGGACTCACACGTCGCGTTGTGCCATGTGGCTATCACTCAAGACCCGCCAGCAGCTGCAACGCAACCTCGGATATAGGCAGCATAACATGACATGAAAAGACAACGCAGACTAGAATGGCCATTTCTGGCTTATAAGCTGTCATCAGCCAGCTATACCTTACCCCAGGTGCTGCGCCGTCCAAGGCTCTTAATCGCGACCTGTTGGGCAGAAGTCTAACGCTCTACACAATGTGCCACGAGCTCTTCGCTCGCCGGTTTATTTGCTAATTTTAACCCTGGTAAGTAGGTGCTCAACGATCCGTTATAGGACTCACTCGTCCCGTTGTGCTTTGGGGCTATCAATTAAGCCCCGCTAGCAGATGCAACGCAATTTAGGATATAGGCAGCATATCATGACCGCCAAAGACAAGGCAGACTAGAATGGCCATTTCTGGCTTATTTGCCGTCATCAGCCAGCCATACTTTATCCCAGGCACTCCGCCGTCCAAGGCTCTAAATCACGATCTGTAAGGCAACCGTCTAACGCTCTACCCACTGCGCCACAAGCTCGGTGTCTTGCTTGTTTTGATTGGAATTTTAACTATGGTAATTAGGCGCTCTCCAATCGATTAAAGTACTCAATCTTCCCATTGGACGTTTTGGGCTGTCTCTCAAGCCCTTCCACCAGATGCAAGACAGCTACGGATATGGGCAAAATAACATGACCGGCAAAGACAAGGCAGACTGGAATGGCCATTTCTGGCTTACAAGCCGTCAACAGCCAGCCATACCTAAACCCAGGTTCTGCGGCATCCAAGGCTCTAAATCGCGACCTGTTTGGCAGATGTATAACGCTCTACCCACTGCACCACGAGCTCGTTGTCATGCCAGTTTTGATTGGGAATATTATTTATGGTAAGTAGGTGCTCAAATATCGGTTACAGGACTCACTCGTCCCGTAGTGCTTTGGGGCTATCTCTCAAGCCCCGCCAGCAGCTGCAACGCAACCTGGGATATAGGCAGCATAACACGACCGCCAAAGACAAGGCAGACTGAAATAGCCATTTCTGGATTATTTGCCGTCATCAGCCAGCCATACCTTACCCCAGGCGCTGCGCCGTCTAAGTCTCTAAATCGTGACCTGTTATGCAGAAGTCAAACGATCTACCCACTGCGCCACGAGCTCGTTGTCTTGCCGGTTTATTTTGGGAATTTTAACTATGGTAAGCAGGTGCTCAATTATCGGTTACAGGACTCATTCTTCTCGTTGTGCTTTAGGGCTATCCATAAAGCCCCACCAGCAACTGAAGAGAGCTACGGATATGGGCAGAATAACATGACCGACAAAGAAAAGTGAGACTAGAATGAAAATTTCTGGCTTATTTGCCGTCATCAGCCAGAAATACCTAAACCCAAGCGCTTCGCCGTCCAAGGCTCTAAATCGTGACCTGTATGGCAACAGTCTAACGCTCTACCTACTGCGCCACAAGCTCGGTGTCTTGCTTGTTTTGATTGGAATTTTAACTATGGTAATCAGGTGCTCACCAATACGTTTAAGGACTCACTCGTCCCATTGGACGTTTTGGGCTGTCTTTCAAGCCCCACCACCAGTTGGAAGACAGCTACGGATATGGGCAGAATAACATGACCGGCAAAGTCAAGGTAGACTGGAATGGCCATTTCTGGCTTACAAGCCGTCAACAGCCAGCCATACCTAAACCCAGGCTCTGCGGCATCCAAGGCTCTAAATCGCGACCTGTTGGGCAGAAGTATAACGCTCTACTCACTCAACCACGAGCTAGTTTTCATGCCAGTTTTGATTGGGAATATTATTTATGGTAAGTAGGTGCTCAACTATCGGTTACAGGGCTCATTCTTCCCGTTGTGCTTTGGGGCTGTATCTCTAGCACAGCCAGTAGCTGCAAGCAACCTAGGATATAGGCAGCATAACATGACATTAAAAGACAAGTAGAGACTTCAATGGCCATTTCTGGCTTATAAACCGTCATCAGCCAGCCATACCTTACCCCAGGCGCTGCGCCGTCCAAGGCTCTAAATCGCGACCTGTTGGGCAAAAGTATAACGCTCTACACAATGCGCCACGAGCTCGTTCACTTGCCGGTTTATTTGCTAATTTTAACCCTGGTAAGTAGGTCTCAACGATCGGTTACAGGACTCACTCGTCCCGTTGTTCTTTGGGGCTATCTTTCAAGCCCGGCCAGCAGATGCAACGCAACCTAGGATAGAGGCAGCATATAATGAGCGCCAAAGACAAGGCAGACTGGAATGGCCATTTCTGGTTTTTTTGCCGTCATCAGCCAGCCATAACTTATCCCAGGCGCTGAAGCGTATAAGGCTCTAAATCGTGACCTGTTGGGCAGAAGTCAAACGCTCTACCCACTGCGCCACGAGCTCGTTGTCTTGCCGGTTTATATTGGAAATTTTAACTATGGTAAGAAGGTGCTCAATAATTGGTTACAGGACTCATTTTCCCGTTGTGCTTTAGGGCTATCCATAAAGCCCCACCAGCAACTGAAGAGAGCTACGGATATGGGCAGAATAACATGAACGGCAAAGAAAAGGGAGACTAGAATGAGAATTTCTGGCATAGTTGCCGTCATCAGCCAGTAATACCTAAACCCAGGCGCTCCGCCTTCCAAGGCTCTAAATCGTGACCTGTATGGCAACAGTCTAACGCTCTACCCACTGCGCCAAAAGCTCGGTGTGTTGCCGGTTTTGATTGGAATTTTAACTATGGTTATTAGGCGCTCACCAATACGTTGCAGGACGCACTCTTTCCATTGGACGTTTTGGGCTATCTCTCAAGACCCACCAACAGATGTGACGGATATGGGCAGAATAACATGACCGGCAAGAACAAGGCAGACTGGAATGGCCATTTCTGGCTTACAAGCCGTCAACAGCCTGCTATACCTAACACCATGCTCTTCGTCTTCCAAGGCTCTAAATTACGACCTGATATTCAGAAGTATAACGCTCTATCCACTGTGCCATGAGCTCGTTTTCTTGCTGGTTTCGATTGGGAATTTTAACTATGTTAATTAGGTGCTCACCAATCGGTTACAGGACTCGCACGTCCCGTTGTGCCTTAAGGCTTTCTCTCAGGCACCACGAGCAGCAGCAAGACAGCTACGGATATGGGCAGACTTAAATGACCGGAAAAGACAAGGCGTCTGGAATGGCCATTTCTGGATTATTTGCCGTCATCAGCCAGCCATACCTTACCCCAGGCGCCGCCCCGTCCAAGGCTCTAAATCGCGACCTGTTGGGCAGAAGTCTAACGCTCAACAAACTGCGCCATGACCTCGATGTCGTGCCGGTTTTGATTGCTAATTTTAACCCTGGTTAGTAGGTGCTCAGCGATCGGTTACAGGACTCACTCGTCCCGTTGTGCTTTGGGTCTATCTCTCAAGCCCCGCCAGCAGATGCAAGACAGTTACGGATATGGGCAGAATAAAATGACTGGCAAAGACTAGGCAGACTGGATTGGCCATTTCTGGCTTATAAGCAAACATCAGCCAGCCATACCTAACACCAGGGTCAACGGCGGCCAAGGCTCTAAATCGCGACCTTTTGGGCAGAAGTATGACGCTCTACCCACTCTCCCACGAGCTCGTTGGCTTGCTAGTTTTTAATTGGGAATACTATTTATGGTAAGTAGGTCCTCATCTATCGGTTACAGTACTCTCTCGTCCCGATATGCCTTGGGGCTATCTCTCAAACCCCACCAGCAGCTGCAAGGCAGCAACGGATAAGGGCAGAATAGCATGACCTGCAAAGACAAGGCAGACTGGAATGACCATTTTCTGCCTTATTTGCCATCATCAGCAAAGCCATAACTAATCCCAGTTGTTGCGTCATCCGAGGCTCTAACTCCCGACCTGTAGGGCAGAAGTCTCGAGCTCAACCCACTGTTCCACGAGCTCGTTGTCTTGCCGATTTTTACTGGGAATTTTAACTATGGTATGTAGGCGCTCACTGATCGGTTACAGGACTCACACGTCGCGTTGTGCCATGTGGCTATCACTCAAGACCCGCCAGCAGCTGCAACGCAACCTCGGATATAGGCAGCATAACATGACATGAAAAGACAACGCAGACTAGAATGGCCTTTTTCTGGCTTATAAGCTGTCATCAGCCAGCTATACCTTACCCCAGGTGCTGCGCCGTCCAAGGCTCTTAATCGCGACCTGTTGGGCAGAAGTCTAACGCTCTACACAATGTGCCACGAGCTCTTCGCTCGCCGGTTTATTTGCTAATTTTAACCCTGGTAAGTAGGTGCTCAACGATCCGTTATAGGACTCACTCGTCCTGTTGTGCTTTGGGGCTATCAATTAAGCCCCGCTAGCAGATGCAACGCAATTTAGGATATAGGCAGCATATCATGACCGCCAAAGACAAGGCAGACTAGAATGGCCATTTCTGGCTTATTTGCCGTCATCAGCCAGCCATACCTTATACAATGCGCTGCGCCGTCTAAGTCTCTAAATCGTGACCTGTTATGCAGAAGTCAAACGCTCTACCCACTGCGCCACGAGCTCGTTGTTTTGCCGGTTTATACTGGGAATTTTAAGTATGGTAAGCAGGTGCTCAATTATCGGTTACAGGTCTCATTCTTCCCGTTGTGCTTTAGGGGCTATCCATAAAGCCCACCAGCAACTGAAGAGCTACGGATATAGGGCAGAATAACATGACCGGCAAAGAAAAGGGAGACAAGAATGAAAATTTCTGGCTTATTTGCCGTCATCAGCCAGAAATACTTAAACCCAAGCGCTCCGCCGTCCAAGGCTCTAAATCGTGACCTGTATGGCAACAGTCTAACGCTCTACCCTCTGCGCCACAAGCTCTCTGTCTTGCTTGTTTTGATTGGAATTTTAACTATGGTAATTAGGCGCTCACCAATCCGTTAAAGGACTTACTCTTCCCATTGGACGTTTCGGGCTGTCTCTCAAGCCCCACCACAAGATGCAAGACAGCTACGGATATGGGCAAAATAACATGACCGGCAAAGACAAGGCAGACTGGAATGGCCATTTCTGGTTTACAAGCCGTCAACAGCCAGCCATACCTAAACCCAGGCTCTGCGGCATCCAATGCTCTAAATCGCGACCTGTTGGGCAGAAATATAACACTCTACTCACTCAACCACGAGCTCGTTTTCATGCCAGTTTTGATTGGGAATATTATTTATGGTAAGTAGGTGCTCAACTATCGGTTACAGGACCTCACTCTTCCCGTTGTGCTTTGGGGCTGTCTCACAAGCCCCGCCAGCAGCTGCAAGCAACCTAGGATATAGGCAGCATAACATGACCGCCAAAGACAAGGCAGACTGAATAGCTATTTCTGGCTTATTTGCCGTCATCAGCCAGCCATACCTTACCCCAGGCGCTGCGCCGTCTAAGTCTCTAAATCGCGACCTGTTATGCAGAAGTCAAACGCTCTACCCACTGCGCCACGAGCTCGTTGTTTTGCCGGTTTATACTGGGAATTTTAAGCTATGGTAAGTAGGTGCTCAATTATCGGTTACAGGTCTCATTCTTCCCGTTGTGCTTTTAGGGGCTATCCATAAAGCCCCACCAGCAACTGAAGAGAGCTACGGATATGGGCAGAATAACATGACCGGCAAAGAAAAGGGGAGACAAGAATGAAAAATTTCTGGCTTATTTGCCGTCATCAGCCGAAATACTTATACCCAGGCGCTCCGCCGTCCAAGGCTCTAAATCGTGACCTGTTGGCAAAAGTCTAACGCTCTACCCTCTGCGCCACGAGCTCGTTGTCTTGCTTGTTTTGATTGGAATTTTAACTATGGTAATTAGGCGCTCACCAATCCGTTAAAGGACTTACTCTTCCCATTGACGTTTTGGGGCTGTCTCTCAAAGCCCCACCAACAGACGCAAGAGCTACGGATATGGGCAGAAATAACATGACCGGCAAAGACAAGGCAGACTGGAATGGCCATTTCTGGTTTACAAGCCGTCAACAGCCAGCCATACCTAAACCCAGGCTCTGCGGCATCCAATGCTCTAAATCGCGACCTGTTGGGCAGAAATATAACACTCTACTCACTCAACCACGAGCTCGTTTTCATGCCAGTTTTGATTGGGAATATTATTTATGGTAAGTAGGTGCTCAACTATCGGTTACAGGGCTCATTCTTCCCGTTGTGCTTTGGGGCTGTATCTCTAGCACAGCCAGTAGCTGCAAGCAACCTAGGATATAGGCAGCATAACATGACATTAAAAGACAAGGCAGACTTCAATGGCCGTTTCTGGCTTATAAACCGTCATCAGCCAGCCATACCTTACCCCAGGCGCTGCGCCGTCCAAGGCTCTAAATCGCGACCTGTTGGGCAGAAGTATAACGCTCTACACAATGCGCCACGAGCTCGTTTCCTTGCCGGTTTATTTGCTAATTTTGAACCCTGGTAAGAAGTTGCTCAACGATCGGTTACAGGACTCACTCGTCCCGTTGTTCTTTGGGGCTATCTTTCAAGCCCGGCCAGCAGATGCAACGCAACCTAGGAAAGAGGCAGCATATCATGACCGCCAAAGACAAGGCAGACTGGAATGGCCATTTCTGGATTTTTTGCCGTCATCAGCCAGCCATAACTTATCCCAGGCGCTGCGGCGTATAAGGCTCTAAATCGCGACCTGTTGGGCAGAAGTCAACACTCTACCCAATGCGCCACGAGCTCGTTGTCTTGCCGGTTTATATTGGAAATTTTAACTATGGTAAGAAGGTGCTCAATTATTGGTTACAGGACTCATTTTTCCCGTTGTGCTTTAGGGCTATCCATAAAGCCCCACCAGCAACTGAAGAGAGCTACGGATATGGGCAGAATAACATGAACGGCAAAGAAAAGGGAGACTAGAATGAGAATTTCTGGCATAGTTGCCGTCATCAGCCAGTAATACCTAAACCCAGGCGCTCCGCCGTCCAAGGCTCTAAATCGCGACCTGTTATGGTAACAGTCTAACGCTCTACCCACTGCGCCAAAAGCTCGGTGTGTTGCCGGTTTTGATTGGAATTTTAACTATGGTTATTAGGCGCTCACCAATACGTTGCAGGACGCACTCTTTCCATTGGACGTTTTGGGCTATCTCTCAAGACCCACCAACAGATGTGACGGATATGGGCAGAATAACATGACCGGCAAGAACAAGGCAGACTGGAATGGCCATTTCTGGCTTACAAGCCGTCAACAGCCTGCTATACCTAACACCATGCTCTTCGTCCTCCAAGGCTCTAAATTACGACCTGATATGCAGAAGTATAACGCTCTATCCACTGTGCCATGAGCTCGTTTTCTTGCTGGTTTCGATTGGGAATTTTAACTATGGTAAGAAGGTGCTCACCAATCGGTTACAGGACTCCGCACGTCCCGTTGTGCCTTAAGGCTTTCTCTCAGGCACCACGAGCAGCAGCAAGACAGCTACGGATATGGGCAGACTTAAATGACCGGAAAAGACAAGGCGTCTGGAATGGCCATTTCTGGATTATTTGCCGTCATCAGCCAGCCATACCTAAACCCAGGCGCCTCCGCCGTCCAAGGCTCTAAATCGCGACCTGTTGGGCAGAAGTCTAACGCTCAACAAACTGCGCCAAAGACCTCGTTGTCGTGCCAGTTTTGATTGCTAATTTTAACCCTGGTTAGTAGGCGCTCAGCGATCCTCCAAGGCTCTAAATTACGACCTGATATGCAGAAGCTATTGAACGCTCTATCCACTGTGCCGCAGGCGCTCGTTTTCTTGCACGGTTTCGATCGGGAATTTTCAACATATGTTAATAAGGTGCTACACCAATCGGTTTTGCAGGATCTCGCATCGTCCGTTGGCGCCTTTAAGGCTTTCTCTCAGGCACCACGAGCAAGCAGCAAGCACTGCGCTACGGATATGGGCAGACTTAAATGACCGGAGACAAGGCGTCTGGAAATGGCCATTTCTGGATTAGTTTTGCCGTCACAGCCAGCCATACCTCTACCCGTAGGCGCCGCCCCGTCCAAGGCTCTAAATCGCGACCTGTTGGGCAGAAGTCTAACGCTCAACAAACTGCGCCATGACCTCGTTGTCTTGCCAGTTTTGATTGCTAATTTTAACCCTGGTTAGTAGGTGCTCAGCGATCGGTTACAGGACTCACTCGTCCCGTTGTGCTTTGGGTCTATCTCTCAAGCCCCGTCAGCAGATGCAAGACAGTTACGGATATGGGCAGAATAAAATGACTGGCAAAGACTAGGCAGACTTGATTGGCCATTTCTGGCTTATAAGCAAACATCAGCCAGCCATACCTAACACCAGGGTCAACGGCGGCCAAGGCTCTAAATCGCGACCTTTTGGGCAGAAGTATGACGCTCTACCCACTCTCCCACGAGCTCGTTGGCTTGCTAGTTTTAATTGGGAATACTATTTATGGTAAGTAGGTCCTCATCTATCGGTTACAGTACTCTCTCGTCCCGATATGCCTTTGGGGCTATCTCTCAAACCCCCACCAGCAGCTGCAAGGCAGCAACGGATAAGGGCAGAATAGCATGACCTGCAAAGACAAGGCAGACTGGAATGACCATTTCTGCCTTATTTGCCATCATCAGCAAGCCATAACTAATCCCAGTCGTTGCGTCATCCGAGGCTCTAACTCCCGACCTGTAGGGCAGAAGTCTCGAGCTCAACCCACTGTTCCACGAGCTCGTTGTCTTGCCGATTTTTACTGGGAATTTTAACTATGGTATGTAGGCGCTCACTGATCGGTTACAGGACTCACACGTCGCGTTGTGCCATGTGGCTATCACTCAAGACCCGCCAGCAGCTGCAACGCAACCTCGGATATAGGCAGCATAACATGACATGAAAAAGACAACGCAGACTAGAATGGCCATTTTCTGGCTTATAAGCTGTCATCAGCCAGCTATACCTTACCCCAGGTGCTGCGCCGTCCAAGGCTCTTAATCGCGACCTGTTGGGCAGAAGTCTAACGCTCTACACTAATGTGCCACGAGCTCTTCGCTCGCCGGTTTATTTGCTAATTTTAACCCTGGTAAGTAGGTGCTCAACGATCCGTTATAGGACTCACTCGTCCCTGTTGTGCTTTGGGGCTATCAATTAAGCCCCGCTAGCAGATGCAACGCAATTTAGGATATAGGCAGCATATCATGACCGCCAAAGACAAGGCAGACTAGAATGGCCATTTCTGGCTTATTTGCCGTCATCAGCCAGCCATACTTTATCCCAGGCACTCCGCCGTCCAAGGCTCTAAATCACGATCTGTAAGGCAACCGTCTAACGCTCTACCCACTGCGCCACAAGCTCGGTGTCTTGCTTGTTTTGTTAGGAATTTTAACTATGGTAATTAGGCGCTCTCCAATCGATTAAAGTACTCAATCTTCCCATTGGACGTTTTGGGCTGTCTCTCAAGCCCTTCCACCAGATGCAAGACAGCTACGGATATGGGCAGAATAACATGACCGGCAAAGACAAGGCAGACTGGAATGGCCATTTCTGGCTTACAAGCCGTCAACAGCCAGCCATACCTAAACCCAGGTTCTGCGGCATCCAAGGCTCTAAATCGCGACCTGTTTGGCAGATGTATAACGCTCTACCCACTGCACCACGAGCTCGTTGTCATGCCAGTTTTGATTGGGAATATTATTTATGGTAAGTAGTTGCTCAACTATCGGTTACAGGACTTATTCTTCCCGTTGTGCTTTGGGGCCATCTCTCAAGCCCCGCCAGCAGCTGCAACGCAACCTATGATATAGGCAGCATAACATGACCGCTAAAGACAAGGCAGACTGGAATGGCCATTTCTGAATTATTTGCCATCATCAGCCAGCCATACATTATCCAATGCGCTGCGGCATCCAAGGCTCTTAATCGCGACCTGTTGGGCAGAAGTCTACTGCTCTACCCACTGCGCCACGAGCTCGTAGTCTTGCCGGTTTTTATTGGGAATTTTAACTATCGTAATTTGGCATTCACCAATCGGTCACCGGACTTACTCCTCCCGTTGTTCCTTGTGGCTATCTCTCTTACTCCACGAGCATCTGCAAGACGGCTACGGATATGGGCAGAATAACATGACCGGCAAAGACAAGACAGACTGGGATATCCATTTCTGGCTTATTTGCCCTCATCAGCCAGCCATACATTATCCCAGGCGCTATGGCGTCCGACGCTCTAAATCGCGACCTTTTGGGCTGAAGTCGTGCGCTCTATCCAATTGCGCTACGAGCTCGTTGTCTTGATTGATTTAATTGGGAATTTCAACTATGGTAATTAGGCGCTTACCAATCGGATAAAGGACTTACTCCTTCCGTTGTGCGTTTTGGGCTATCTCTCAAGCCCCACCAGCGACTGCAAGGCAGCTAAGGAAATAGGTAACAAAACATGACCGGCAAAACTAGGGAGACTGCAATGACCATTTATGGCTTATTGCTCGTCATCAGCCACAACAACTTATCCCAGGCGCTTCGAAGTCCAAGGCTCGAACTGCCGACCTGTTGGGCAGAAGTCTAATGCTCTACCCACTGCGCCATGAGCTCGTTGTCTCTCCGGTTTTGCCTCGAAATTTTAACTATGGTAAGCAGGCGCTCACCGATCGGTTACAGGACTCACTCTTCCCGTTGGGCGTTTTGGGCTATCTCTCAAGCCCCATCAGCAGCTGCAAGGCCGCTAATGACATAGGCAGCAAAACATGACCGGCAAAGATAAGGGAGACAGGAATGACCATTTCTGGCTTATTTGCCGTCTCAGTCGGCTATACCTAATCCCAGGTGCTTTGGTATCCGAGGATCGAACTTTCGACCTGTTGGGCAAAGGTCTACTGCTCTACCCACTGCACCACAAGCTCGCTGTCTTGCCGCTTTTGATTTGGAATTTTAACTATGGTAAGTAGGTGCTCAACTATCGGTTACAGGACTCATTCCTTCTGTTGTGCCTTGGGGCTATTACTCAAGCACTGCCGGCAGCTGCAACGCAACCTAGGTAATATGCAGCATAACATGACCGGCAAAGACAAGGCAGACTAAAATTGCCATTTTTGGCTTATAAGCCGTCATCAGCCAGCCATACCTAATCCCAGGCGCTGCGGAAACCAAAGCTCTAACTTCCGACCCGTTAGGCAGACGTCTAACGCTCTTGTAACTGCGCCACGAGCTCGTTGTCTTGCCGGTTTTGACTGGGAATTTTTACTATGGTAAGTAGGAGCTCACCGATCGGTTACAGGACACACTCGGCCTCTGGTGCCTTGGGGCTATCTCTCACTCCCTACCAGCAGCTTCAAGACAGCTACGGATATGGGCAAAATAACATGACCCACAAAGACACGGCAGATTGGAATGGCCATTTCTGGCACATTTGACGTCATCAGCCAGCCATACATAACCCCAAGCCCTGCGGCGTCCAGGGCTCAAAATTCTGACCTATTGGGCAAAAGTCTAACGCTTTACCCACTGCGCCACAAGCATGCTGTCTTGCCAGTTTTGATTGGGAATTTTAACTATGGTAAGTAGGTGCTCAACTATCGGTTACAGGACTCATTCATACCGTTGTGCCTTGGGGCTATAAATCAAGTCCCGCCAGCAGCTGCAACGTAACCTAGGCAATAGGCAGCATAACATGACCGGCAAAGACAAGGCAGACTGAAATGGCCATTTCTGGCTTATTAGCCATCATCTGCCCGCCATACCCAACCCCAGGCACTGCGGCGTCCGAGGCTCTAACTCGTGACCTGTTGGGCAAAAGTATACTGCTTTACCCATTGCACCACAAGCTCGCTGTCTTGCTGCTTTTTATTGGGAATTTTAACTATGGTAAGAAGTGCTCAACTATCGGTTACTGGACTCATTCCTCCCGTTGTGCCTTTGGGGCTATCTCTTAAGCACTGCCGGCAGCTGCAACGCCACCTAGGTAATATGGTCAGCATAACATGACCGGCAAAAGACAAGGCAGACTGAAATGGCCATTTCTGGCTTATAAACCGTCATCAGCCAGCTAAAACTTATCCCATGCGCTTTGGCATCCAAAGATCGAGCTTTCGACATGTTGGGCAAAAGTATACTGCTCTACCCACTGCGCCACAAGCTCGCAGTCTTGACGCTTTTGATCGGGAATTTTAACTATGGTAAGTAGTTGCTCAACTATCGGTTACTGAACTCATTCCTCCCGTTGTGCCTTGAGGCAATTACTCAAGCACTGCCGGCAGCTGCAACGCAACCTAGGATATATGCAGGATAACATGACCGGCAAAGACAAGGCAGACTGAAATGGCCATTTCTGGCTTTTCAGTTATCATCAGCCAGCCATTCCCAACCCAGGCGCTGCGGCTTCCGAGGCTATAACTAGCGACCTTTTGGGCAAACGTCCAACGCTCTTCTCACTGTGCCACGAGCTCGTTGAAGTTCCGGTTTTTATTGGAAAATTTTACTATGGTAATTAGGCGCTCACCAATCGGTTAAAGGACTCAATCTTCCCGTTGGGCGTTTTTGGCTATCTCTTAAGCCCCACCACCAGCTGCAAGACAGCTACGGATATGGTCAGAATGATATGACCGGCAAAGACAATGCAGACTGAAATGGCCATTTCTGGCTTATAAGCCGTCATTAGCCAGCCATACCTTACCCCAGGCGCTGCGGCGTCCGTGGCTCTTACTCGCGAGCTGTTGGGCAGAAATCTCACGCTCTACCCACTGTGCCACAAGATCGTTGTCTTGCCGGTTTTGATTGGGAATTTTTACTATGATAATTAGGCGCTTACCAATCGGTTAAAGGACCCACTCTTCGCGTTGGGCGTTTTTGGCTGTCTCTTAAGCCCCACCAGCAGCTGTAAGGCCATTAAGGAAATAGGCAGCAAAACATGACCGGCAAAGACCAGGGAGACTGGAATTCTTATTTCTGTCTTATTAGCCAACATCAGCCAGTGATACCTTATCCCAGGCGCTGCGGTGTCCAAGCCTCGAACTTCCGACCTGTTGGGCAGAGGTCTAACGCTCTTCCCACTGCGCCACGAGCTCGTTGTCTTGCCGGTTTTGACTGTGAATTTTAACTATGGTAATTAGGCGCTCACCAATCGGTTACAGGACACACTCGTCCCGTTGTGCCTTGGGGTTATCTCTCACTCCCTACCAGCAGCTGCAAGACAGCTACGGATATGGGCAAAATAACACGAGCCGCAAAACAAGGCAGATTGGAATGGCCATTTTTGGCTCCTTTGACGTCATGAGCCAGCCATATATAACCCTAGGCACTGTGGCGTCCAAGGCTCAAAATTCTGACCTGTAGGGCAAAATTCTAACGCTTTACCCACTGCGCCACAAGCATGCTGTCTTGCCGGTTTTGATTGGGAATTTTACCTATGGTAAGAAGTACTCAACTATCGGTTACAGGACTCATTCTTCCCGTTGTGCCTTGGGGCTATCAATCAAGACCCGCCAGCAGCTGCAACGTAACCTAGGCAATAAGCAGCATAACATGACCGGCAAAGACAAGGCAGACTGAAATGGCCATTTCTGGCTTATTAACCATCATCAGCCAGCCATACCTAACCCCAGGTGCTGCGGCGTCCGAGGCTCTTACTCGCGACCTGTTGGGCAGAAATCTTAAGCTCTACCCACTGTGCCACGAGCTTGTTGTCTTGCCGGTTTTGACTGGTAATTTGAACTATGGTTAGTAGGCGCTCACCGATCAGTTACAGGACACACTCGTGCCGTTGTGCCTTGGGGTTATCTCTCACTCCCTACCAGCAGCTGCAAGACAGCTAAGGATATGGGCAAAATAACATGACCCACAAAGACAATGCAGATTGGAATGGCCATTTCTGGCACGTTTGCCGTCATCAGCCAGCCATACATACCCCCAGGTGCTGTGGCGTCCAGGGTTCAAAATTCTTACCTTTTGGGCAAAAGTCTAACGCTTTACCCACTGCGCCACAAGCATGCTGTCTTGCCAGTTTTGATTGGGAATTTTAACTATGGTTAGTAGGTGCTCAACTATCGGTTACATGACTGATTTCTCCCGTTGTGCCTTGGGGCTATTACTCAAGGACTGCCGGCAGCTGCAACGCAACCTAGGTTATATGCAGCATAACATGACCGGCAAAGACAAGGCAGACTGAAATGGCCATTTCTGGCTTATAAGCCGTCATTAGCCAGCCATACCTTACCCCAGGCGCTTTGGCATCCGAAGATCGAGCTTTCGACATGTTGGGCAAAAGTATACTGCTCTACCCATTGCACCACAAGCTCGCTGTCTTGCCGCTTTTTATTGGGAATTTTAACTATGGTAAGAAGTGCTCAACTATCGGTTACTGGACTCATTCCTCCCGTTGTGCCTTGGGGCTATTACTCAAGCACTGCCGGCAGCTGCAACGCCACCTAGGTAATATGCAGCATAACATGACCGGCAAAGACAAGGCAGACTGAAATGGCCATTTCTGGCTTATAAACCGTCATCAGCCAGCTAAAACTTATCCCATGCGCTTTGGCATCCAAAGATCGAGCTTTCGACATGTTGGGCAAAAGTATACTGCTCTACCCACTGCGCCACAATCTCGTTGAAGCGCCGGTTTTGATTGGAAATTTTTACTATGGTAATTAGGCACTCACTAATCGGTCACAGGACTCACTTGTCCCGTTGGGCGTTTTTGGCTATCTCTCAAGCCCCACCAGCAGCTGCAAGGCAGCTAAGGAAATAGGCAGCAAAACATGACCGGCAAAGACCAGGGAGACTTGAATTACTATTTCTGTCTTACTGGTCGTCATCAGCCAGCCATACCTAGTCCCAGGCGCTGTGGAATCCAAGGCTCGAACTGCCGACTTGTTGGGCAGAAGTCTAACGCTCTTCCTACTGCGCCACGAGCTCGTTGTCTTGCCGGTTTTGACTGGGAATTTTAACAATGGTTAGTAGGCGCTCACCGATCGGTTACAGGACACACTCGTCCCGTTGTGCCTTGGGGTTATCTCTCACTCCCTACCAGCAGCTGCAAGACAGCTACGGATATGGGCAAAATAACATGACCCGAAAAGACAATGCAGATTGGAATGGCCATTTCTGGCACCGTTGACGTCATCAGCCAGCCATATATAACCCAAGGCGCTGTGGCGTCCAAGGCTCAAAATTCTGACATGTAGGGCAAAAGTCTAACGCTTAAACCCACTGCGCCACAAGCATGCTGTCTTGCCGGTTTAAATTGGGAATTTTAACTATGGTAAGAAGTGCTCAACTATCGGTTACTGGACTCATTCCTCCCGTTGTGCCTTGGGGCTATTACTCAAGCACTGCCGGCAGCTGCAACGCCACCTAGGTAATATGCAGCATAACATGACCGGCAAAGACAAGGAAGACTGAAATAGCCATTTCTGGCTTATAAGCCATCATCAGCCATCCAAACCCTACCCAAGGCGCTGCGGCGTCTGAGGCTCTAACTCGTGACCTGTTGGGCAGAAATCTCACGCTCTACCCACTGTGTACGAGTTCGTTGTCTTGCCGGTTTTGATTAGGTATTTTAACCATGGTAATTAGGGACTCACCAATAGGTCACAGGATTGACTCGTCCCGTTGAGCCTTGGGGCTATCTCACAAGCCCCACGAGCAGCTGCAAGTCACCTACGGATATGGGCAGAATAAAATAACCGAAAAAGACAAGGCAGACTGAAATGGCCATTTCCGGCTTATAAGCGGTCATCAGCCAGCCATGCCTTATCCCAGGCGCTGCGGCGTCCGAGGCTCTAACTCGCGACCTGTTGGACAGAAATCTTACGCTCTACCCACTGTGCCACGAGCTCGTTGGCTTGACTGTTTTGATTGGGAATTTTAACTATGGTAATTAGGCGCTTATCAATCGGTTAAAGGACTCACTCTTCCCGTTGGACGGTTTGGGCTATCTCTCAAGCCCCACCAGCAACTGCAAGGCAGCCAAGGAAATAGGCAGCAAAACATGACCGGCAAAGACAAGGCAGACTGCAATGACCATTTCTGGCTTATTGGTCGTCATCAGCCAGCCATACCTAGTCCCAGGCGCTGCGGAATCCAAAGCTCGAACTGCCGACCTGTTGGGCAGAAGTCTTTCGCTCTACCCACTGAGCCACGAGCTCGTTGTCTTGCCGGTTTTGACTGGGAATTTTAACTATGGTATTTAGGCGCTCACCGATCGGTTACAGGACTCACTCGTCCCGTTGTGCCTTGGGGCTATCTCTCACACCCTACCAGAAGCTGCAAGACAGCTACGGATATGGGCAAAATAACATGACCCGAGAGGACAAGGCAGACTGAAATGACCATTTCTGGCTTATTAGCCGTCATCAGCCAGCCATACCCAACCACAGTCGCTGCGGCTTCCGGGGCTCTCATTCGCAATCTGTTGGGCAAAAATCTCACGCTCTACCGACTGTGCCACGAGCTCGTTGTCTTGCCGGTTTTTATTGGGAAATTTAACTATGGTAATTAGGCGCTCACCAATCGGTTAAAAAACGCATTCTTCCCGTTGGGCGTTTTGGGCTATCTCTCAAGCCCAACAAGCAGCAGCAAGACAGCTACGGATATGGGCAGAATAAAATGACCGGAAAAGACAAGGCAGATTGAATGGGCCATTTCTGTCTTATAAGCGGTCATCAGCCATCCATACCTAATCACAGGCGCTGCGCCGTCCAAGGCTCTAAATCGGGACCTGTTAGGCTGAAGTCGTACGCTCTATATACTGCGCCACGAGCTCGTTGTCTTTCCGGTTTTGATTGGGAATTTTAACAATGGTAAATAGGTTCTAAGCGATCGGTTACAGGACTCTCTCGTCGCTTTGTGCCTTGCTGCTATCTCTCAAGCCCTGCCAACAGCTGCAAGGCAGCTGAAGATATTGGCAGAATAACATGACCGGCAAAGACAAGACAGACTGGGATAGCCATTTCTGGCATATTTGCCATTCGCAGCCAGCCATAGCTAGTCCCAGGCACTGCGGCGTCCGAAGCTCTAACTTTCGACCGGTTGAACAGAAATCTCACGCTTTACCCACTGTGACACGAGCTCGTTGTCGAGCCGGTTTTTATTCGGAAATTTAACTATGGTAATTAGGAGCTCACCAATCGGTTTAAGGACGCACTCTTCCCGTTGGGCGTTTTGGGCTATCTCTCAAGCCCAACAAGCAGCTGCAAGACGGCTTCGGATATGGGAAGCATAACATGACCGGCAAAGACAAGGAAGACTGAAATGGCCATTTCTGGCTTATTAGCCATCATTAGCCAGCCATACCCAACCCCAGGCGCTGCGGCGTCCGCAGCTCTTACTCGCGAGCTGTTGGGCAGAAATCTCACGCTCTTCCCACTGCGCCACAAGCTCGTTGTCTTGCCGGTTTTGACTGGGAATTTTAACTATGGTTAGTAGGCGCTCACCGATCGGTTACAGGACACACTCGTCCAGTTGTGCCTTGGGGTTATCTCTCTCTCCCTACCAGCAGCTGCAAGAAGCTACGGATATGGGCAAAATAACATGACCCGCAAAGACAATGCAGATTGGAATGGCCATTTCTGGCACCTTTGACGTCATCAGCCAGCCATACATAACCCAAGGCGCTGTGGCGTCCAAGGCTCAAAATTCTGACCTGTAAGGCAAAAGTCTAACGCTTAAACCCACTGCACCACAAGCATGCTGTCTTGCCGGTTTTGATTAGGTATTTTAACTATGGTAATTAGGCACTCACTAATCGGTCACAGGATTGACTCGTCCCGTTGAGCCTTGGGGCTATCTCTCAAGCCCCACTAGCAGCTGCAAGTCACCTACGGATATGGGCAGAATAAAATAACCGGAAAAGACAAGGCAGACGGAAATGGCCATTTCTGGCTTATAAGCGGTCATCAGCCAGCCATGCCTTATCCCAGGCACTGCGGCGTCCGAAGCTCTAACTCGCGACCTGTTGGACAGAAGTCTCACGCTCTACCCACTGTGCCACGAGCTCGTTGGCTTGACTGTTTGAATTTTCAAGCAACAAGAAGACCGAATTTAATCGAGTCTTTGCACTGAAACAATCAGTCCACAGACATTAATTGGTTCAAATTATTGAATCAATTAATTGAATCTTCCGCCCAGTGCCTTCGATACCCTCACCGTTTGACTAGGAGAGTTCTCAAAATCGAGCACTGTCGGAAATCTTGGCCTACATAACCCACCAGTCCAATCCATTCTCTCTCCAGGCTTTCTGAGGACGTTTGTTCGACTAGGACAGTTCTCCAAATAGAGCAACCTGCCGGAAATTTTGGCTTGGCCTACCCAACCTACCAGTCCAATCCAGGCTCTAACTGCTCGTCAGGCTTTCTGAGGAGTATCTACAAAACAGGCTGAGTCGTTCATTATCCATATTCTGTCTAATTGGTTGTGCAATTTATATCGAGTAACTCGTTATAGCAAATACTTTTAACAACTTCCACTTGCAGAAGTAGTTAAGAACGTTCGGGGGATTTCATTAATTTGCAAAAAAGGCGTAGTAGATAATTTATATACTGTTTGCGCTGATAGTGTAAACCTACACCTAGCCACTCTTTACTTCTTAAGTCACCACACAAAAATTCAAAAAGTCATGCCGCAAGCCGGAATTGAACCCGCGACCACCAACGCGATGGCGACGCTCGCTAACCACTCGACCACCTCATCACGGCGGCGAGCGCTCTCTCAAATTAATATGCAAGCTATTGACAACACTGCCATTTGTGGAGGCTGTCATAAACTGTCCATGAAGCTAAACCAGCTTGAGGATGAGATAAGACAAATAAAATCTGCGCTAAAAGGCACCTCTTTAGCAGTAGATGCCACTCACGACAGTTTGACCGTCGTAGTCCGACGATGTCCACCGTATGCTCCATGGGAAAGTGAAGCAGGGACGGTGAATTGCGCGTGATTTAGTTTAAAGTGATAGTAGACTTGCGCTGCATCTACCGCACTTCTCCTCCTCCTCCCCACCTGAGACCGGTGTCAAGACAGAGTCAAGAAGACCGGAGGCGGGAGAGGACCAGGTGGCTGGCGCGGCTGGTTACCCTAAGTCCTAGCCACCCTAGGCGTGCCACCACACCTCTATGTTCGGCTTTTGTTATGGAAGTGCAGCGAATAACGCCTGCCGGGCCTTAATATTGTTTTGGTCCAACGCATCTACCACGTGGCCCGT
>WEDG01010747.1:0-28875 GCA_017591395.1 Schistocephalus solidus | reverse complement strand
TAAAGATGCAAAGTTTATCGCAGCATGTGGATTGCCGATTTTCAGAAATGATATAGCCCCGCACCGTAACTTCAAAGTTGAATTATTGAGTGCGCCTTTACGTAGATTCGTTCCAGCATCAAAACAGTCAATGAGAAGCGGAGTCCGTCATACCAGTGTCGACAGACCGCCTTCGTTCATTGGTCGCCAGGCAGCCAGAGCAGTTATATTTTGCCGACGATAAAAATTCCAGAAGTTCTCCATAATGCTGCGCCGATACCATTAGTACTACCGATTGACGAGGTCTGCAAATGGCTTTATCCTCGTTACGCCCAGTCGAACAGTCACGATGAAAGACTTCATTTCATAACGTTGAAAATACCCGCGACACAGACCATGTTCACCGCGCTTCACGCATGTTGTATAAAGAATCCACCACTGTTACCGTACGCTATCGCTGGCATGTTTTGATGAAGATCGCCGGCGGCACGTTTGCGTCATTATCATGTCGCATTCAAGCTCGGTAATCGCGATCTTCAACAGACTGTTAACACGCCGAGGGCGGTGGTTAACAACAGTGTTATCGCGAATCCCCGCCACGAAATCTTCGGTTCAAATAACCTTAAAGTTCTAACTTCCGGAGTTATATGGCATTTCAGCATATTAACATTGACACAACCTTCAGTACGTGGCATGGATTGTTCTTCCCAGATAACTTTTCAATTCGTTAATTACGAATACCCGAGGTCATCCATCGCTGGTAAAGTTCAAGTAAGATTGATGAGTGGCGTTTGTTCATCAATCGTCGGACCGATGAATTAACCGAGTTTATCAGAGCCTTCCGGATACATTCAAACATCACATAGTAAAGCACACCGAAGACTTATCACTAACCTTTAAACATCAGTGAATCAATATAACGCCAGTTCACCACTTCGACGTAACTTTTCATTGTTTTTCCCGTTAGCGCATCAAATAGATTCAAAGAATTCCAGCCATCAAATAGCACTTCCAATTCATCCGAACCGTTTGCTTCAGTCGCGGGAGAACAGGTTCATCGAAGTTTCAACGCATGCGTATCCACAATGCGTAACGACCGATATAAGCGCATCAATGGTGATAAGACATACGCCACCTTTTCGCCGGCAAACAGTTCGAACCAGTACTCTACGGTAACACTACGCCTTCGAACTCCCTCTTGCCACAAAACGCAAAGAACAAGAAGCAATGCAAACGTCACAGTCAAGCGAATGTAGGCAAATTTAAGTAGTACACTATACTACCACGTTTGCTCATACATTAACGCATTCGAAGTAATGTTAGTTTTGCTCAACGCACACCATTACATTGACCGTAAGACAGTAATGAAAACCGTATATTACCGAAATCAGCAATGCCCGTAACCCCTTAAAATATGGCTAACAGCGTCGAGACAGTCGGCGATCAAATGCTGTTGTAGCAGTTCTCGCACCAGTATTCGCACACCAAAATCATTTCGTATATCGCAATCAGTGAATAACAATCGAGCGTTCAAGATTCAAACCGGTCGCGCTGCCGATTTATTGGCGAAAAAAATTGCCAGGTACTTTCTATCAAAACCATTAGCCGCGAAAAATGCAAAGAGATCACGGATGATACGATATCAATGAAAAAGCCAACAGTCGGTAGCATTTAGCGGCGAGGGTCAGCAAAGCTCATGTTACGTTATATTCAACAGTTCGTTCACAAGCAGTCGCTCGCAACAATGATCGAAAAGAAGAAATCACCAATAATCACAGCCGATCAGCCTGAAGCATATACCTCGTCCATTAAATGCCTTTAACTTCCCGTTTCATAACTTCCTTATCTTCCTTCGATTTAATAATGATGGTTTGCTTCATATTCGCCGGGTTCAGAGTTGCCGGTTAGCCGACGAAGAAAATGCCAGTCAATCCTTCTTCGTTAGTAACAGCTTTGCAAACCAAGATTTGCAGATGGAGGAGATAATTAAATTGAAATATTGGCGATACAGGTGCGCAAAGTCTATCTTTGTTTAAATCGTCGGCGGTGACGAAATTTAAAGCTCGGGGACGTTTGATTCTCGTCGGCCGTTCGTTTCATTTGTGACGGTTGTCGGGACGAGCCGAACTGTTTTATTTTGTTTCCTCTGCTTCATTATCCGACCTCGAAGTCACACTTCGATACGAGCCCGCTATTACAAATTTTACGTTAATAGTACCGTATTCCATGCGATGCTAAAACCACCACGGCAAGTAGTTAATCAATTACTCATTGTGATGCCGTGCCAACATCGGCAGCATTAGATCTTTTATTGAAGCGGGGAAACTTCATCGTTTCAACTGTTAACGCCACTGCTGAATTACACCTCCACGCGAAAGTTCGCCCTTGATAAAAGCGAATTTAATTAATCATTCGCTTCGTACGCCTGTCGCCGTCGTAATGGTAAAATATGCAATACGAAACGAATTCAACCGTAAAATGCCAGCGAATGCTCGTCAGCCTTCTTTGCACCTATGTAAGACACTTTATCAAAATAAACATTCGAAAGAATAAAATGCATATAATAAGAACGTTCGAAGCAGATTCCGTTAATAAACTTGGTTCGCGTATTGGCGCCATGACACAAAACGACGTTTTGATGTCGTAACCATGGTGACAGATGCCCAAACAAATCGAGTATCATTGTTCGAACATTTTGAAGATCCGGTAATGTTTAAAACCTTTCGCTGACGGGTCATTTTTCCGACGTTCGACTACGTTGCAGTTAAAATCTGAAGACGTAATCTTGTGATTTATGGCATTGACGTGCGACTGTTGTTGATCTCGAATTTGAAATGTTGCAGTTTCCGGTCAAAGCAACTTCTTTCGATCATATTAGCTTTTGCTTTCATGCGGTATAGGTTGTTCCGCACGATATGAAGCTTGGTTCTTTCGAATATAGTTGACAGCGACAACGTTCATCCCGGTTACGTCTGAAAAGAAGATATCTTCCCATGACTTCGCCGAAAAGCACCTTATGAAGTTCACCGTGGTTACTTATCCGGCAGTTGCGGACGAACTATCCAAAGTCCACAATCATCCGATATTTTCATCTTCAGGCACCTTTCATTGCACTATTTTTACCAGATCACTTACGATTTCGATTACCGGTTTATGACACCACTTTCGTCATGCCATCGCTTAGCTGTAAATTCGTTCTTTATTTTGCTCAACGCCTTTGTTTGCAAGAAGAGGCCAGTTGATCATTGGGGCGTCGACTAAACACGAGGTCGATCAAATTCTGAAATCTTTTGCCACAGGTGAAGAACGAAATATGAGCGGCAAAATGTCCTACCGCCGTTTCGGTTATTACGCGGCAAAAATACGATATATATAACCTCTGTTCACCTTCAACATTACTGCTCGTCGACGATTGATACCTCGAGCCATTCCGGCTGGATTTCGCTCTTTCACCGCAGGACATTGTGGTCAAAACCAGGTTTACAGGTGCCAGTTTCAGCTCGCTGTTAATGCGAATGTCTCCATTAAAAATGTACCATAATGCCATCCTTTCAGATACCTGGTTCGAGAAAGAGTGAATGATCGCATCATTTCCTTACCATGACCACGACATGTCGCGAAGATGCCATGATGAAGTATTTGAACTTTCGCACAGATCACGGCGTCGAAATGCTCTCAATAAAGAATAAAAGGGAACTTCTCTGATTTATGTCGACGCTCTTGGATCAAAGACGGACACCCGTCGTTTCATACCTTCACAGTGTTGTCAGTCAAGTTCATTTCGATTTACCATTGACTATTCCATGAAATATGTCGTTAACATGAACAGCGTTAGGCTGATTTTGCCAGTCATGAAAGAAATAGTTCGAACAAATATTTTCACGTATTTGTCGCTGAAAATGATGCGTTGCACCATGGTTTTCGACAGCCTACGTTACGGCAAACTTTTCGTAATTCGTAATGGTTTAATGGTATACGCATCTTTGCTGCGGCAGCAAATGCCGGTTAATTAAAGTTGTTGAGTGATCTACTTTCAGAAAGCGACTGTACCTCGCATGACGAGTGCTTTCAGAAGCGCCCGTTTATCGCCTATCCTTGTCACATTCGTTAAGCGTTGTACCTTTGAGTTCCCACAGACAGATCCGCCCGGGTTTCCTTCGACGATGACAAAGAAGCTTCAGATAAGCGCAAGGTGATTATAAATTTTGCTTCGCTTTTCGTTAGTATCTTTACGGTCGACCAGTGCTTCATTCGTCACTGCTGCTGCATTCGAGGTTTATGCCAACACTTTCTGCATGTTGCCTGGCGAGGACATTCTCCCCGAGTTTCAGCAGTCGTTTGACTATGCTCTCAACCAGCTGCTGAAATCACACGATGAAGTTAATGCCACCCGGCATCGCGTGTCAGCCGAAAATACTATCCGGCGCATTCAAAGCGTTATTTTCATCGAAAGTTCTCGACAACTTAGTAGTCATGAACTGGCTTCTGATTACCTAAACCATAGTCACAGAAAATACGACAACCGTCGACTCAACTCATACCATGCCAGGGTACGCCCGTCATGACAGAATGTCACGAGAGCTATTGATTTCACCCGCCATTGCACTCTTCACTTTGGGATTCATTTTTACCGAGAAGCCGCGCATTGGTCAGCGTATTCGCGTTTCACTGGCAATGCATGTCAACCGACTGTCAGAAGTTCACCAGATGAAAATTGCGTCATGATAGAACAGAAAGCGTTACGTTTTAACTTTCGTAAAGCTTCATAGAATCCATCGTGAATTTTACTCTGCCACTGTGATTTCAAATGTGAATGCAATTGGCCGAAAACATGGTATCACCACAAAGCGTATGGGGTTCGGTCGAACTATCATTAAAATCAGAATTTTGCATCGCCGTATTTAAAATAACAAATACACCCACCTGTTTGATGAAGGGAATATGAAAGTGCAAAAATATCATCATCGCCAAATCAGATCTAGTTAATCAACTACTTAAAACAACATAAAGTATACCGTATTATTTGTGACAGTCGATTTTTTGCGCCTTTGATTATACAAACACGTGCCAGGCCCTTCGATGAAGTCTTCTTCTTCAGTACCTCTTTCAATACTCAGTAATTTCCGGTAGGCTTAAGATTCGACCACTGGCAGTGTAAATACGATGTTTAGCCAGCCGTTCAAAGCCAGATTGCCAGTTAATAGACCCTGCCTCTTTAGAGGGATGCAGGAAGGTCACGTACAATTAGCGCAGCCTTCGATTCTCAACGCCGTTAGCCGATGGTATCCTTTCGCATTGCGATTAAGTTCCGCCGATGGCCAGAACGATGACCAGATTGCTGTTCGGGGTCAGTTATCCGTTAGTGTCGTCGACAGTTTCGAATTTTCACGGTTGCGCTCTTTCGAAAGTCGCCCACGTTCAACATTATTCGACTGCGCAGGGCATATCTAAAATGTTCACGTTAGCCGACTCTCCGAGAGTGACCAGCATCAATCGCAACTTCCGGCGAAATAAAATCCGTTTCATCAGTTTCACAATCTGTTTGATCGCGACCCTTTGCCGGTAAAGTTCAAATTCTTTCCTTTCCGTTCATAAAATCATTGCGTACACACGGATCATAACGACACTTTTTTATCGCAACGGATAAATGTCTTCGATTAATATGCATCGTTGTTACGTCACGCTTATTTAGCACGGTTCTGTCGACATTATTGGCGATCTGTTAATGTTGAAACCACGCGCCGTTTTTCAGGTGGCACCGTCTAACATCAATTTGCATATCCATTCGTATCCGTTGCAATCAGAAATAAACGACATCTTTATCTTACAGCGCGACAGAAGAAGACAGCACGTCATTATTAGCCATCGGCGATTGAGTCTTCTACTTTCGACAAAAGACGACGAAACAGTTGTAATACCGAAGTTGCGCAAAATTTCAAAACTGAATAATGCCAGATAGACGAAAACTGACTTCCGGAAGTTCAACAGCGAGATTTGTCTGCGCCTTCCGCTTATAATGCGCTCAATCTTATCAGTAGACGTAACCATACGCCATGAAGTTCATTAGGTATCTTCGCGCCATGCGACACGCGTTCGTTCATTCCGGGTTTATAGTCACACGTTACGTACATCGACGACACGTTCGAATCACCATATATCGACCTCATATCAGCGGTTAATGTTCCGTTCCCATAAACACGAAGATACCACCATAACGATCGCCAGTCCTGATTCAACCTTCCTCGTTCAACCGCAGTAACCATTATTACGGTCACTTTCGTTGCGTGATCCGAGTCTTCAGTTTGTCGCTCGGCATCAAGACGCGTTTGAATGCAGACGGAAGTTCGCTTCGTCGTTCGAATTCCGTCTTCCGCGTTAAACATGACGGCCGTGAAGATGGCACCAGTTAACGTCCGAATCATCGACAGTTTTTCGCATCTCAGACAGTTGGCGTTAAATGTTTATCGAAGTCCGTAGAAGCTGGAACCACCAGGATGAACAGTACGCACGCACCGTTAACCGAATCTAACGCTGACGTTCAGTCAATTGTTGAAGCGAACCTGTTCGATTCGCTCCTCCTTCAAAGCAAATATCAGCCGCATCGCAGTGACGTTGTATTCACCGCAAGATATGTACGCCGAAGATTAAACGCGCCATAGTATCGTAAAGATCGATGTAACAGATTCAGAACGTCAGCATCGTCAATAATTTTCGCGTTAACCTTTCTCCTCTGAAGTTCATCACGCTTCGGCATGGGGAGGTACTGAAGACTATTGCCGCTGCTGTGTCGTATTCCGATACCGTCAGCGGTTTCAGATTTTGTCTACGCCAATTCACGGTCTACGACGTAAATCTTCTAAGACGCCGTCAATCAGCTTTACCGTTTGTCGCCATTGTTCATCCGTTATGGCTCGACTTCGCGTGACCATGTTGCCGCTCAGGTTCGTTGCCGACATCTCTGAGGTGATTTATTCAGCTATTATTCATTTTATCAGTCGGCTTTGAGGGGACGTAAACGCTGGCGAATTCAAACAACAGGTTACTACCCGCATAAGACCCATGACGCATGTTTGCGCCAAGCCGCCCTGTTGTTATATATCCGCGTTGACCTTTAAACAGGCAAAGCGTCGAGTAGAGCGCCGCATATTAAAGTTACACGAGACTTCGAAATGAAATATAAAGAAATGAGTTGGTTGTCGTGGTTAGTTGATTTGTCAAGCGTCGACGGTGCTGAAGCTTTGTTTCAATAACAGTTGGTGAAGCACCGTCACCCGGTTAAATGAAAGTTAACCGACAACAGCCGTTGATCGTCGTTTTCCCGCCGCGCTTCGTGACTTCGTTGATCTCCTGCCCGCCGATAGGCTAATTCGTGTATTCGTAGCTGCCGTCATCGCGTATCCGTCGCCAGAATATACAGCTGGTGCAGAAAGCGGTAATACCGCTGGGTAACAGCAGCGGTTCTATTTACCACTGTTAAGGTTCACGGGTGATAATCGTGCGTGACGGACCGTTAGCATCATCTTTTCATCGGAGTTCGTTTCACTGCTCAGCCATCGCCCGCAAGTAACTTTGGTCAATGGTACCGGTATTCCGGTGCTTTTAAGTAACTTCGGCATCCCGTCGTCATTGGTCAATGAAAAACAAAAATCTTCTCTTCTGGCTGGAGAAAGTTGCCAGTATAGTATGTAGTAGTTCGCGAATATATCGCGGAACGCCGTCAGTTTGAATGTCCACGGAAGCTGTTCATTATCGATCGTTAATGATATCGATTCGAAGTTCATCAGCGCTGGCACTCAAATCAGTTCTGCTGTTATTTGCGCTCGCAGTTGAAGACCCATTTTTAACACAAGCCGTCGTTGCTGCCAGATAGCGACAACAGCGATAGCATTACTGCGCTTCCACCGTTCACGGGGAGGCCTGCTTTGATAGTCAATAATGCTCACCCCGGAAACAAAGACTTCGTTTTAGTAATTGAAGCAGTCGATGGCCGAAATGTCGATGCCGACGGGCGTCGGCTTCCACAGAGTCATACGTCACGTCGCCAGTTCACCAGTACGTCAACATTTCGCATAGAGCACTACGCCGAGGCGCTGAATAAGCAGTCGTGCCAGTGGCGGCGTTTCGAGGATATGCCGGTTGCCAGCCTATGTTTAATAATTTCAAACAGTAAACGTCATACAAATGACACTCGATGACTTCGTCAGTATGTTAACTCATAATCATCGAACCCAGGTATATAACCTATCGTTGATTCGCCGATAGTTCAGCGGAATGCACGCCCGGGAGTTACAGAAAGTTACCGTCGCCAGTTATGCGATTTTATGCCAGAATATCTACGTCAAAATCGCCGTTTCAATACCTTCAGCTTAGCGATGATAGCCATAAACCATTCGATTCCGGCAAATTCTGGTGCCTGTACTGGCCGTAATGAATATCCTCGCGTTCATCACGTAATAGCGATCTACATGGAAACGCGGGGAAGATCCTCAACCATTTATCGCAAGCATTACTTTGCCAAACGGCGCGGCAAGATAGTCATAGTTGATATGATTTATCGCGAGCCGCATAAAACCGCTGCTCGAAGCAGTTAATTCATACACTATCGCCAGTACCGCCGTTTTGTACTCAATGATGCAGCGTTCTCCCGTACCTGTTAACGATTATCGAGTACCGGTCTAAGTTGACACGCCGAAGTGGGTCACCAGCAGCGACAATGTTTCGTCAATAATTTTCTGATTACGTTGTCGCTATTCGCTTCGAATTCACTAAAGTTGGCAAGTCGTTTGATTAAATTCACAGGCACGCATCGAATAGAGAAAGTTAGTTAACAGCCAACGCCAGCTGTTCAGATAAGCGACCGGCGAGCTGGAGTGGGGGTCGAGAAGGCTCATTCGGTTCATCGCTTTCGTATCAAACAGACGCGTTGTTACATACGAAAGAATCATCATGGCGTTGCCTGAAAACGGAGGTCGTACCGCATTTGTTACCTTCCTAGCGTAACCATAACGCTTCGTGATATGACCGTGATCCGCGATCAATGCAGTGCCTGGCAAATAAAAACGTACCGCTTCTGGTTTTCGCCGGCGTACCCATTTATCATCATATTAGAAGACCGCCAATCTGATTTCATTAATTAAACCGATACCGTCGGCCCGTATTGCAGATGCCTACGTTTGAGAGTCAGATGGTTCCTCCACCGATTTGCGAATTTTTTACGTAAGCCAGGTTAGATGCGGCGGCGCGAAATATGTTGCCGACTGTCAGCACGTGTCATCATCAATAGCCAGAGATTTAATGATTGCCGACAGCGGTCGACCGGTGGGGGTGAGCGAGAAAGAGGTCGATACCATACCACCATAAATCACCTCCGAAAGCACTTCGAAGTGCCGAAACCGTACATACGTTAACCGATATGTTCAGCCGCGCCAGCGCGCAACGGACGACCTGCGACCGAGAAAGTCGTGTCGGCCTCTTGCCTTATTGCACTCATCTTCAGTTACCTCGAGCCGCCTCCCCGTGTTCTTGTTTTATTGACGCGCGGGTCGTTCTCCCACTTCCCGTCTACTGACTCGTCTGATTACTGAAATGGGCGAAAGGGACGTGAGAGCGTAGGTAGATGAAGTCGTCATCAATCATACCGCCGTGCATACGGGTGATACGATTTATCTATTCGTTGAACCGGCGAGTGCTCAGTCCGCCGAGTTAGTAGTCCACAGCCTGGCTACAACAGCGTCGCGTAGCGTACCACCGATTCATTTCGAATAAAACGTGATCGGTCAAAAGTTTAATTCAGCCTGAGTATTTTACTTCGAAGCCACGATAGCGATCCATCGCCAGCAACTAACACGTTAAGACGCCAGTACCAAGTTTTCAGTCACTGTGCCCATAAATATGCGTAGCACAGTTTTCCCCGTCAAGATAATGCGGTTTGCCTGGATTCACCGGGCCTCATCGTATACTTCGGTGCCCTTTGCTCACTCGCTCAATACTTCAAAAACGCTTTATTTTACTGCTTTTCAGCCCTTCATCTCATTACACCATCTCCATGAATTGGTTAAAATGCAGCAGAGGTGCCGGTTCATATTTCGCGATTTTCCTTTCACACAGTAGTAACAGGTTGCCCGGTACGCCCGGGCGTTACTGGGTAATTCGTCCAGACCGAGTTCATCCACAATGTTTCGTCGCCATTCCAGTATTGTCGAACCGAACCAGGCTAATAGATACCAGCCAGTTGCTCAACAGAATGGCTCGCGCACCACTGTCTCCCGAGATTCCTCTTCTGGTCAAGCTGAACTGGCGGTCAGAAAATTAACTTCACGAGTGACATAAACCATCGTCCGGAAATTCTTCGATCATTGACGCCCGCGAATTGGTTCAATCGCTTAACGACGTTATTTCAGCACGCAGTAAACAGAATAGACAAACCGACAACTAACGGTTTCTTACTATCGCAGAGGCGGTTTCGCGCCGAATGGAATGAATCGACATGCTTCGGTAACACGGTTGCATCCGTTGACCTCTGGTTTGTTATTAATTTAATGTTTTCCTTGTAAGTATTGGTCAGCAGATCAAAAACGAAGGCAATTTTAACGCAAGAACTTTGTTTCGCCGTTCACCTTTGATCGTGTTAAATGAAGCGACAAGAAGGCAAAGTTCACGTCTTCAGATAGCCAGTTCGACCAAACAGCTCCAGCAGCACCGTAATTTGATTGTCCCAAAAAGGAAGATGGCGACGCTGTTGTGTTGCGTCGAATTTCCAGTACGCGTCGTTGTTAAACCTCCCATTCCTGGTCGTATGGAAATCTTCAATCAGTCGATTGTACCGTCGTTAGCGTTCCGCGTCAAAGCCTCTGGATCATACAACCTCGCCATAGACAAACCGGAAAATTTCGCCAGAACAGTACGCAGAAGACCAGAAACTACGTGGTTCGACAGTCATCTTCAGCCCTAAATATTTTGGTATGAACGTGTTGAATCTGTTCCCCAGTAACGCCGCCTGAGCAGCGATAATGGCGAAGTCGAACTTGAAGACGCAATTCACATAAACAGAAATCGATTTATCGCCTTCGACAATTAACAATATCGTGCACTATTATCAGCGAAACAATTCTTCGCATGCATACACCGTTTCAGTTATCCTTTGTTCGCTTTTTTTTCGTTACGCTTCGCGCGAACACACGCCTGACGAAGTTAATTTTGCGTTTGTCGTCGTCATCACTCCGGTTTATTTACGGTCGCTACACCGTAATATTCGTTCGATGCGCGAGCGCACGATGCATCGTTAACGACGTTCGCTTCAGAGTTAGCAGTTTCGTTATCGTCATGGTAATGTCAATACGGTTCGTTTCTATTCGGTATCAACCATTGATCATGAAAGCCAGCCATGGCCGACAAACCAGGTAGCCGTACACGTCATCTCATCAACACTTTCATGGTGTCCTTCATTTCGATTAAATGTTATACGCCAGTTTCGTGGCAGTTCATTACAGAAAAATGTTTTGTTGCGTTTGCGTGATATCTATTTGCTCGCTTCATCAAATAAATTCAGCCATCAGCAAATACACCGCCCTAATAGTTATTGTAGTTTGGCAATTCATACGTTCGAGCTCAAACACACACCGGAGCCGGTAGTTGCGATTTCTTCCTCTGCGTCATTTGCATAACCAGATTTATGTCGTAAGGAGCGGTTGTCGCCAGCCGCGGTCATCCCACTTTGCCGGAAATTACGGTTTCGAACAGCAGTTCAACCGTTCGGTTGACTTTGTGTACCGGAGTCGAAGATTACGATCGGTCAATTACCTGGTATTCGCGAGGTTAGACCCATCGGCTATGAGGATCGGTATTCGTTGGTCCGATACCGTCACATTGTGATCGACGTCCTTATTTCGTTACCCAGATCCGAAATCAAGCGTACCTCGTTCTTCCATTGAAGCCTGATCATCCGAGAGCCCATTTTAAGATGCCGATGAGTAGTTCACCGTTTCATCTTCATTTCTCCGCGTCTTCAGACGTCGACTGGAAGCTCCAGCGTCATTGTGCCGGCACGTCAAAGTCGTTGGCGTCTCGACCGCCATTTCGATAAGGAAGGCCGATCGAATGGCGACGGCGCCCGTTCGTAGTCAATGACTAACTCATCGTAGTCAGCGATAAAGATATCACGGGTTCACCAGAAGAAACTACGCCGGTAATACGGTGAGATTTCGAACAAATTTCGTTACAGGCCTTCGGTTTGGTACCAGTCGGCTTCGATTTGGTTATCTCCAGATTTGAAGCGTTGCTTGCCGTGATGCCAATTGCGCATCAACTGAAACAAGCGGGAGATGTTAACCATAGTTCACCCGGCGAAGATGTCGATCCTTTCGTGCCGTTGTTCAGCTCTAGTGTTGCATGTCGGGGACGAGAAATCAGAGATACCGGTCGGATGGTTGCGACGAATATATCTGGTTTCGATTGTCGAGAGTAAGCTCGAAGTGTTGTCAACAAGATGATAGCCTGCAGTCTACCAGTCAGCATGACTCCGTGGTTGCTCATTATTCAAAATAAAGTTACTATTTTCATCGTTTTCGACAGTCACGTTACCTATTTCTTTCATGTTCGATGCCGTATTGGTTTATTCTGATTATTTTCCTTAATACAGAGCCGCGGTAGTTGATGTTCTTTTCCGTAATACGAAGCCTTCTCGATAAATGTTATTTCGCGATAGTTAATGGAATACTGATCGGCATTCTGTTATTATTGTTGTTCGTTATCATACCCCATGTTTCATAAATATTCTCAACGCAGGCATCCGCCACGAGTTCACAGTTATGCGTACTGAGGCAGATGCCTAAGACAGGGGAGATGGTTTATGGGATACAGAGCGCGAATCAAAAGCTGAAGAGGACGTGGAAGGGAAGAGAGTTTAGGTTATGATGGCATGCAGACAGACAGTATGTAAAGGATGCGGTCGAGTATGGTACTACAATTCCATTGCTATCGCGGAAGCCAGCGACCTCGCTAGTGTACAAGGGGAAAACTGCATGTACAGGAAGGAGGCCACATCAGTACGCATGCAAGTATTGGGAAAATAAGCCGCTAAATAGGATCGTAGGAGTATGCAGCGTCCGGAGGACATGAAGGAAATAAGATTAACGTGACTGTCAGAAAGGTGATGAAATTGTAAGAGACTGGCTTTGTTTTGGAATGTGGGCCAACCGCAGGTCGGTGCTGACTGTGGGTAGATGACAGACCAGCTGCGGAGCCCTATCATCTTGTTGACAACACTTCCGAGCTACTCTCGACCCTGTCGAAAACCAGGTCATGTTCACCACAGCTGTAATGGTGGTCACAGCCCACATCCGACCAGTATCTCACAGTTTCTCGATCCCGACGCAGCAACGATACTCTGGAAACCGCAGACAGCAGAAGCAGGGATCGGGCGCTTTTGAACATCCCCTAAACCTTACCGCCGGGTGAATACATAATTCCCCAAGATCACCCAAGCGGTAGTCCTTAAATAGTTAACATCGACCCGCTTGTTTCAGTTGATGCACAGGCAGAAGAGTCCACGGCAAGCAACCTTCAAATCTAGGAGTGTAAATCAAGCCGACGAACCTGCAGTGACAAACCAGGAATCCTCTTACGTGCTAACGAAAAAATTTGTTCAAGAAATCTCACCGGTATTGCCAGCATGGATTTCTTACAAATACTGTAGAACCCATGATAAGATCTTTGTCACTTGGCTACATTAAGGTTAGTGTCTGGTAATACAGACAGGCGCCGTCACCACATTCGTCGAGCTGAAAACCACCCTTCAAATGGCGAATTGAAGTTACAAGTTTCAGAAAATGCCACGCACATAGTCAGGACACATAACGACGGCATGCGAGCTAGTATAAATGACACTGAAGCCAGATCAGTAATCTGAAACGCGGGAAATGAAGTGAAGCGGGGTGGCCTACTCGTAGCATCTTTAAAATTAGGCTCTCTGGGATGGGAATCCAGGCTTCAATGGAAAAGAACAGGCCACATGACCTTCAACTTGTGAACAGTTTGGATCTCAACGGAGTAGGAAAGGCAGCGGAGCTCGACCTCTTTGCCTTCGGATGCAAAGATCTTAGACTTGAAATAGGGACAAAATGATCACAATGTGGTAGAGTATGGACCAACGAATACGTCGGACCGATCCTCATAGCCAGTGATTCTAACCTCACAGCTGTGAACGTGTCTGAATACTTAGGTAGCAAAATTGACCGATCGTAATCGCCGACAATAAAGGCAATCCGAATTTCTAAAGTCAACCAGACATTCTGCAGGTTAGTTTTCTGTTCGAAACCGTGGGAGCATCCTTTCCGGCCTTAAAATTAGGATGTACACGGCTGTGACGCTAGCCACACTCCTTTACGGTGCATAAATCTGGATTGTATACCGTGGTACAGTGAGAAATCGCAACTACTTTGGCTTGTGCTATGCTCAGTGTGAAGTAACAGGCTCGGAGCGTAGACACTAAGAAGCTACAATAGACTATTAGGGCGAGTGTATTTGCTGTCGTAAAACAGATTTAACCTTTGGTAGAGCAGGCAAATAGATTATCACACAAACACCAGCAAAACGACTTTTCTATAATGAGGCTGCCCACAGGTACTAGCGTATAACGACAATCAGAATAGTAAATCAAGGACACCCTTAAGTGTTGTGGGATGACATTGGCCTGGTGAAACACCTGGACGTCAACCGTAACAACGGCAACCAAATCGCTCATGATCTAATCAATATGGTTATTACCGAATAGAACTGACGAACTAAGACATGTGTGCGTGCCTGTGTTGGCGGTACCATGACAGTCGATCAATGCGCAAGCTGCTATGCAAATATGACGAACGTCGTTAGCGGTCACATGTGCACACATATACACGCACATGGACAGATAATTGCTAGTGTAAGCGACCACAGACAATGCCGGATAAACCGGAAGGGATAGTGGTGGCATAAAAGGCAACGACAGAAGTAAAAGCACAAGAATTAACTTCATCATAGAGAGCGATGTGTTCGCGCAAGCATGCGACAGTAAAAACTTGCAGCAAGCAGAACAAAAGGATAGCTGAAACGTTTGTACATGCATGTAAACGGACCTCCCGAAGAGGTTGTTCCTTAAAGAGAATGGCAAAACAAGTTACGATATTGGTTTTAAATTGTCAAAAACTGGAGAAATGCATCAATTTCCTGTTTAATACTTGGAGTACGTCTGCAAATAGAAATTCGGGAAACTATTAACCTACTTCGGCATTATCCATACTCTCAAACGTAGTTACTAGAGAACAGATTCAACACGATGTGTCCACTGCGAAATAACGGCTAGGAACGAGAATGGCTGAAACAGCTCAGGCCATGGTTTTCTGGTCTTCTGCGTTTTGTTCTGTAGAGGGGGGGGGGGGGGGGCGTTCACCGGTTTATTCTGAATCTATTAGCGGGTTCAACCCGGAGCTGTGGTCCAGAGCTGATGCAGGTTGTAGCATAGCGACGAGCAATCAGTAATTGAGAAGGAACATCCATACGACCAAGGGAGAATGGGAGGACAACTGCTGGCTTGCGTACTGCCGGGCTTTGATCGGCTGACAACAGTCTACAAGCTAGCAATTGCCATCTCAATCTTCCCTGTTTTTAGGACCAAGCTCAAATTACAGAAAGTATACTTTCGACTGTTTGCAATGCAGACTGGCTATCTAGAAAGGCGTAGGCACATAGCCATCACTTGCTGTCGCTATTTAGCACAATCCAAAAGGTAGACAGCAGCCGAAAACCAAGACAAACGCGTTAAAAGAAAATTACCTTCATTTTCGTCGTCCTGCGACCCAGCTAAAACACAAGAAAAGCATTCATTAATAGCACAAACAGGATGACAGGGTCAACCGAAAGCGAGACAACTTGACACAGGTGGCTTTGTGGTTGCAAACTGCACCATGTACCTTCGATTCGACCTACATTCGGCGCAAAAGGCCGCCTGCCACGATTGCATTAAGTAGAAACCGTTAAGACTGTGGTTTGTCTAATCTGCTGTTTTCTACTGCGTGCTTGAATAAGCGTGTTAAACCTCGAGTGGAGGCCAATTCTCGCCGATTTTTGGGCGTGAAAGCGGTATTTTAGATCCAATATTCGAGAAAAAATTTCCAGTTTCGCGATGGACATATCACTCGAGACAAGGGATTAGCATTTTTCCTGACCACCCGAGTTCCAACTTGATAAGAAGGAGCATCCTCGGGAGATAACTAGCTGAAAGTGAGATTATGAGATCAAAATTTGCACCAGGCCCATTCTGACGAGCCTAACAAGCAAAGAACGTAACGTCCTATTAATGGTTCGGATTGGGAGCACCGATAATACTGGAATGAACGACAAGGGCGGAGACAGAAGGCATGACAGGAGTGGTGAGCGTGGATGGAGCTCAGTTCATAGACAGATTCTATAGTAGCCTTGCCAGGCGTACAGACACCCAACCGAAGGGACTAGCCTGTTACCTACTATGTGAAAGGAGAAAAATCCACAGAAATGAACCAGCACCTCTGCTGCATTTTTGTTAATTCATGCGGAGATTGAATTATGTGAGATGAAACAGAGGGGCACAAGAAACCCTCCAAGTTCAAATAAAAGCATTTTTGGGGGTAAATTGATGAGCAGAGCTCAGGTAAAAGGACATCTGTCTTTCAAGAGTATACAGTGAGCCGGTGAATCAGGTGCATGCACGTGCTCTTGACTTCTGCAGGGAGGGCGCTGTGCCGCCATGTTTTATGGGCACAATCCAGATAAGGCGAATGCGAACACACAGCAATTTACGTCTGCCCAACGATGTTAGTTGCCTGGCGACGGGATCGCTATCAAAATTTAAACCCACCTCAAGTAAGAATGCAACAAACAGCGCGAGGGTTCCGGTCTGGAGCTTGAAGATAAACCACGATGATCACGTTTTATTCAGAAATGAGATCGGTGGAGCAGCACTACCACACGACTTGGGATACTCCCGATTGTAGCCGAAAAGACATGGGCCTATAACTCAACGGACTGAGCGTTTTACTCGCCAGTTCAACCGTCGTCATCGAAGATGTCCACCGTATGCACCACAGCAGAGTGGTGCAGTGACAGCGACTTTCGATGCATCTACCTCACTCTCTGTCCCACTCGCCCACGTGGACCCGGTATCAAGACAGAGTCAGTAAGACAGGAGATGGGAGGGGACAGGCCCACGCACTGCGATCCAAAATAAAACAAGAACACAATAACAAAGGGAGGGGCGGCTCGGAGCCCAACTGAGTGGGAGTGCAATAAAGGCCACATTAAGGAGCCATTGCAGCCTGACTCTCAGTCCGCAAGTCGTCCATTGCGCACTAACGCACACACTGGGCTGAACACGCGGTCCGAGGTATCCCGTCAGTTGGCAACCTTCCAAGCCACGGATTTCAGCGCACCATGATAGTTTCAAGTGCTTCAGATTGTTTATAGTGAGGAACATGAGCGGAGCCGTCGACCTCACTCTCTCACTCACCCCCACAGTCAAACCACTGTCCGAGCCGGTCAGTTGTCTGATGTGGTGGTGGGCGCATTGGCTGACGGGTCGGCGTAACCGTCTTCGCGCGCCACATCACAACCTGGCCCCCATTACGCACACACCAGGATGCACTAAATCAGGGGATATGGAGGAGCCATCTGACTCTCAGCCAACTGGTCAGCCACTCGAAACACACAGCAAATACACTGGGCCGACGGCATGGTTTGGTGTAAGAGTCAGATTGGCAGTCTTCGAAGCCATGATTTCTAGGAAACCGTGATATTCACGGGTACATGATAACCAGCGAAAGTAGGAAACTTGGTAGAGAACGTTTTTATTTGCCAAGAACTGCATTGATCGCAGGTCCACGGTCCTTAACTTCACAAGCGTTATGAAGTTCACACTAGGAGGCAGCAAATGCAATCTGACTCTCCGTTTTCGTCAATGGTAACCTTAAAAATGATGACAGTTGACGCTTCGTAGTACTGTGAAAGCGCGTCTGGTTTGATTACGAAGAAAGCGATGAATTCTAGCCGAACAGGCCTTACTCTCGACCCCCCACTCCAATGCACCAGTCGCTTATCTGAGGCAAGCTGACGAAATACGATTGAAAACAGTAGCTAACACATTGTGGCGTCTCTGTCTGATGCGTGCCACACGCACACGTGCATGGATTTGAAGATAGGCGAACGCGAAAGGCTTGATAAGCGGGGACCTGGTGGTTGGTCAAAATGAGGCGGTAGCGTAATCAAGAAATTATTGGCAAACGGTTGTGCTGCTGAATTGTGAGCCGCCTGGCGCCTTCAGTGCGTGTCCAAGCAAGATGCAGGTGGGGGCTGATTTCACTCGGTCTAGTCATTTAACGAATTTGCAGGGAGGGCCTTGCCTGTCGGTTGTCCAGATGAAGTGTGATAAGATAGTACAAAACAGCGGGGAAATTTTGAAGCCAGATGATCAAAATGCAGGTGGCCAGTGAGGCGTATCGAGACGTCGTGTATTAGGTGCTTGCTTCAGGCATTGCGATAAGCAGTTTTATACTTGGCTCTCTTCACGATCGGGGAATACGCCCATATCCAACTACTTATTTATCTTGCTACCCTACGCATGATTTAACAAAACCCCTCATGGAAGACGCGCTTCAGACACTTGCAATAAATGGTTGAAGTTAAGTAGTTTCCCGGTCAAAGACATGCATAGTGCGGTCAGCAAGTACATGTGGGCAGGCCGATGGGAGTTCAAATTCAGTTGGCCGAACTACCAAAGGCACATTACCCTAGGAATTTCTTGCCCAGGTTCCATCAAGGTGGACACTTCTAGTATCGCAAAGAAAGCTCGCTAAACAGAGGAGGATGCGACAAAGGGGCACTTACTGTCCCCCTGGCCATTGGAAGCGGCGGTCTTTTGCTGACGTAGATGTTCTAACTCCGCTTCCGTCTTTGCCTTTTCCGCCTCTTTGGCGGCCAAGGCAGCTTTCTGTAGCTCCACCTCCCGGGCGATTTGATCCCGCTGGGCAACGAGTTTTGCCCGTTCCTCAGCAGATGCAGCGGTCTCCTGAAGGCAAAGAGAAGTGAGTTATATACCACTGGGTTCCTAATAAGAATGATTATAGGGTTAGCATACTGACAAGTCATCAAGGTGTCATTTATGACACGTTTACTTGTTTATTATTAAACACTAGGCTGGCCAACCAGCCCATTGACACATCCTCAGAGCACCGCCACTAGCCTTCCACGACTGCTTATTCAGAAGACTTTCATGGCCTTTTGCCTCAGCGTAAAAGTTACTCCTATGCGAAATGTTGACATGCTGGTTAGAGGACGCTACAACAACGGGCGATAATTATAGCGGGTAGCTGACAATCAACCATCGATGACGTATGGCTCTGTAGGCCGGCGCCAGATCGGTACATCGACTGACTGAGTTACCATCCGAGGCCCCAAGCTTCACTTCTCGACAAGTCTTGTTTCCGGGGTGGGCGATTATTTTGGTGGCCCAATCATGAAAACGAAACACAGATTAAATCCCCGTGAGCAGTTAGGCGCAGTGTGTCTTATCCCATGCCTATGCTGTTTTTGTAAGTACACAGGCTGGAGTGACCGCATGCTCGGATCGCGCATACACAAACGTAACTTGACTGTGCAACTGATGACACGATCGCAAGTGACTACTTACACGTTCAAAATGGGTCAAGGGTTCAACTTCGCAGGCACCAAGAAAATCGCCCACGCCAAAAACAACACTAGCCGAGAACTGATTTAAGTCTGCGCCTCTGATGAGAACTGAATCAATCGATGTGTCGATGGACAACATGTTCAAATGGACCATTCGCTAAACTGAGCAGCAGTTCCGTTGATATAATACAACGAATAACGCCTACTACATACTATACTGGCAACACAAAATGCCAATGGAGAAGTGCTCAGACCAGAGAGGTGTTTTTGTTTTCGTTGAAGTAGTAACGACGGGTTTCTCAGAAAGTTACTTAAAGCACAGAATGACGAATTTTATTGGCTTAAGTTACTTACGGGCGATGAAAACAGGCAGATATATGGTGAAGTGAAACAGAACTCTGATGAAAAGGTGTCGCAAGAAATTGATAGTCCGTCCACCTAGATTTGGTGTCCATTGACTGACCGGCGTGGATATATAACACAAGTAGGTTAAATAGAACCCTTTTGCTGTTACCATATTATTTTTCCTTTCTACCAAGCTATATATTCTGACTTGACAAGGATACACGATGACGGCTTTCTTAATAGACGACGGTCTCAAATTTGTAATGACACAACCTACAGACTACACAAATGCCTATCAGCAGACAGGAATCAACAAAAGTCACAGAAAGCATGCGGAAAGGGAGACGAGGGGTAGAAAACGTAATCCCAGCAGCACAAACGTACCTCCTTCAGTTGCTCATTTAGTTTAGCCAGGTTGGCTTGAGTCGCTTCTAGCCTGTTACGCTCCTCCCGCTCCTGAGTTAGTAAAGCTTCTAGCGCCGCAATTTTGGCTTGGAATTCATCGACCTTGGCCGTCATAGCATTGTAACTCGACTCTTTCTCGCGCATTTCGACTTTCAAGTCGTGTAACTTTTGCTCGTACTCCATACGCTGCAGGCGCTCCTCTCTCAACCTTTGCCTGTTTTAAGGTCAAAAACTAAAACACGGAAGAGAGAGAGAGAGAGAGATAGAGAGAGAGAGAGAGAGAGAGAGAGAGAGAGAGAGAGAGAGAGAGAGGAGAGAGAGAGAGAGAGAGAGAGAGAGAGAGAGAGAGAGAGAGAGAGAGAGAGAGAGAGAGAGAGAGAGAGAGAGAGAGAGAGAGAGAGAGAGAGAGAGAGAGAGAGAGAGAGAGAGAGAGAGAGAGAGAGAGAGAGAGAGAGAGAGAGAGAGAGAGAGAGAGAGAGAGAGAGAGAGAGAGAGAGAGAGAGAGAGAGAGAGAGAGAGAGAGAGAGAGAGAGAGAGAGAGAGAGAGAGAGAGAGAGAGGATATATATATATATATAGGAGCAGCTTGAAAACAAAAACATGCAATCATAGGTCCTTATGCAGACAAGAATAACCTATTTATTTCCCGGAAAGCGCCGGTAGCTTTGAATTCACCCGCTTGATTGTCCCGGTCCACATTAAAGTTCAACTTGATAAAATGAATAACTAGCTGAATGCATCTACCTCCAGGAATGTCAAGCAACAGACCTGGGCACAAAGCGAACATTAACAACATAGTCGCACAAGGGGCTGGATGAGCCCTCTTGGATGAACAACCAAACGGCAAACGGACGAAAAGTACAAAGCTGATTGAGCAGCGTCTTAAGAAGAATTTACATCATTATAGTGTTTTAGGGACCGATGGTTTTAACATGGGCAAATCTACAGAAACCGCACAGCCAATTGGGGAGGCGGCCAAGGTACATATTTGCTGTAACACTGGGCTTGTATTCTGCATCTTCAGGGTACCTCTACAAAATACCGGCGTAATCAGACTAGGAGAAAAGGTTAACACGAAAATGTAACTGATGCTGTTGTTCTGGGTGCAATCACATCAAATCTGCTGTCCTTTCTGCTTTACGATAAAGGACAATCTTGGCGTACATATCTGCAGTGAATACAACATCACTGCCAAGTGCAACTGGCGTGAAATTTCCCTTTTGGGGAGGAAAGGAGCCGAATCGAGGTAAAGTTTTGGGGTTCGCTGATAATTTATGACTAGACATCTTGGTCGATTAGGGTTCAGTTCTTGAGTACCTATGCGTGCGGCACATTCGTCGCATCCATTGGTGGGACCAGGCTTCCTATGAGTTCGGTCGTAGCAACTAGCATAGCTGTCCTGGAAGTGCAGAAAACTGTGCGTGGACCAGTTGACAATAAAGGGGGACGTTAACAGTGCCATCTTCTATCTCCTTCCACAGCCATCATGTTTAGCACGGAAGACGGAATTCAGACGACCAGAGAGGGGCATAGGGAACTGGCTGATGAGGCTTACCCCACGTCTACGCATTCCAAACGCATGCTAGTGCCGAAACACGAAGCAAACTACAAATAGGGCCTCAGATCACACAACAAGAAGTGACCATGAAGGCTGTAGTAATGAGTTACTGCAGTTGGACGGGAAGGTTGAAATTCAGGACTTTTGGCACGTCATTATAAGTTAGGTTATGCTAAATTGTTTATAGAACGGAACATTATTGCTGAAAACAAAAAGTCCATAATAGGGTCCGAGTTATATGAATTCTAGACGTGCCCAGCCGATTTGTCCGTTGGTTCGAACGTGTTATTTGTCGTCCGCTAGATTGTACATGCGGTGCTGACTTATGTAACTTCATCCTGCCCGACTTCAGATGCAGTAGAGAAGTATGAACAGGAGCACGTTTCAACATGAAATGCTGAAAGACACCGGATGAACCCTTAAGCGTATGGTCCAAATAATGCTTAAGATCCCCGTATACTGTCGTGCTCGTTGGGCTATAAAAAACATTAGTATAAGCAGGAAAATCTTAGACAAATCTCTTGTTAAGACCGGAAATCGGGTTTTGCGTCCACGAAAATCTGATGAAGGTAGGTATGGAAAGTCGCATTGTTTGCGAAAAAGGGGCAAATACAGTTTTGAAATTTTTTACTTTTTGTGCTTCAAGCCTCAGTACTAAACTTGTTTCGTCGTCGTGTTTTACCATCCCGGAAAGTAGAAGGCTCAAATATATACATTGAGAATATGTGACATGCTGTCAATCTTCTGTCACGCCGTAAGATAAAGATGTCTAGACAATTTCTAGTTGCAGCAGACTACGAATGGATATGCAAATTAGTGGCAGAATAATTGCCACCTGAAGCCTTAGCACGTAGTTTCAACATTAGTAGGGTCACCATGTGGCGCAGTATTAATGATAGAACCGTGCCCAGAAATAAGCATGACGTAGCAAAACGGTCTATGAGTAATCGAGACGACGATTTTATCCGTTGCACATTAAAAAAGTATCATTATGTCCATTGAGGCCATACACAGGGAACATTTTCAGATGTTTCCTATGAACATAATTAGGAAAAGGATGTAGGAATTTGAACTTTACCAGCAAAAGGTCACGATCAAACCGTTGTAAAGTAGGAAACTTGGTAGAGAACGTTTTAATTTGCCAAGAACTGCATTGATTGCTGGTCCATACTCTGGAGGAGTAATAACTTCTGTGATAAAGTCTTATTTTAAGATATGCCTGCACAGTCGAACCAAATGTTTATACGTAGGAAGAACTTTCCGAAAGAGCACACTGTGCCGACGAAAACCTTCAAGAACTGTCGACGGTTTATAGTTTGGATGGCTATTCAATTTGGAGGCCGGCCAGTCTAGTCATCGACTACGAACACCATCAGCAGCAAGGTGCTAATCGATAATGCGAAGGATGCCATCGGCTACAACGGCATTCACAGAATCAGAAACAGTACCATAATTGTACATGATAACGCTCCTGTTCATCCCTCTAAAGAGGTAGGAATCTGATAAAGCTGGCAAATATTATCTAACTTTTTAGACAACAACAAGCCTTCAATCTATTTTTATTCCTGCCAGTAGTTCAGATCTTAAGCCTACCGAAAAAATTTTGAAATTATCAAAAAGAAACTGGCCCACTACAAAGAAGAGACTTCATGGAAAATTTGCTTTTGTGTTTAATAATCAAATCGAAAAAAACTATATAAAATCCGGCTATCTAAATATCTGATATACTTTATGTTGTTTTAAATGCAAATGGACAGTTAACTAAGATCTGATTTAGCATTATTAATTATTTTACACTTTCCATATTCCCTTCATCAAACAAATTTATAGATAGCCTTATTTGATTATTTTAAATACAGCGATTACCTAAAATTCTAGTTTTATGAAAATTTATTATTTTGATAGTTTATATTAATTTATACACTTTGGGGGACTCAGCGTGGGCTGATTTTGCGTACAAAAATGACTTTTTTGTGAAATTCATGCGATTTCACGATTTAGAAAATCTAGTGTAGAATTAAAAATTCATTTCTACGTCGTTCCTATGGAAACTACAAAAGGATAAAAAACGTAAAAAACAAACCTTTCCTGTTCCTTAGCTTCGCGTTCTTCCTTGGCCTGGATTTTCATCTGTTGGACTTCTATTGAGTCGGTTTTTCTTCGACGCATGTATAACTCGTGGTTGCCAGTGCAGAGCGCGAGAATACGTTTATTGATACGCGACTTCTCAGCCAAAAAGTAGAACTCCTAAAGTGAAGAGAGTCTGAATAACTATAGCAGGTAAATCAAAAGCTAGCTTCAAACTCTCAGCGAACACATTTAAAATCTGTCCTTGGTGGTAGTTTCGACACGGTACCCGCAATAGTGACTAAAAGGTATGGGTTGGGTCATTGGTTGTCAATATTTTTCCTGTGAGCTATGGTTTCTCACGTCGCAAGGCGGGAGTGAAAATCAGAAGCCCAGTTCGTAACTATAGGTTGTCGGGAACTTTCGATAAAGGGCTAACGCTTTTGGAGGAATGCGCGGATAAGAGTATTTTTCAACTGTGAGGCGCGGTCACCGGGAGTTCAGGCATTAACGTGCCCGCCTCTTAGTTGCTTCTAATCGTCCCATCACACCGTTTCGAAACAAGCTGGTTAGGTGAACATAGTCAAAACGATACTTTTACAAGAACTCAGGGAGAATAATCCTCATAGGCAGCATGCAAGTTGTTTTAAGAAAGTGGTAACTTTAAACACATTAATCGAATGCAAACAGCAGTGACCAGATGGGGCTTTCTGAGTCGATTGCAATAAAGATAAAGCAGGTCCCACTGCGAAAAAGCAAGCAAAAATTTATAATGCACACCTTTGCACTCGCATCGGCAGGTTTTATCACAAACTTCTTGTCATGAAACGATAGTTTGCTGATTTCCGACCAAGGGAAGCCAATTTTCGGATCTAGTCTGTAGAACAAAGTCAAAAGGTATAACGCTTAACAGAATGTAATAAGGATAAACGATAAACAGACTGCTTCTGAAAACACTCGATATGCGCAGAACAGGGAGGCCGACCGAGTAGTCACTCTGAAAGTAAGATCACTCAACACTAATGTGCTAATTGGCTAACAGGGACTAATTGCCAGCATTGCTGCCACATAAAGTGCATGTAGAAGCTACCATTGTTATCACAGATTACGAAAAAAGTTTAAATGACATGGAAACATGATCGAAAAACCATAGTGCAACTTTAAACGCACATCGGTTTTCGAAAACGTGCAGCAAGATAGAATACATGAAAATGTCCGGTTTGTTCGAACTATTTCTTTCATATTTAATAAAAATCAGCCTAACACTTAATTTCGCGCATATGACCATATTTAGCGACGTAACCATGGAACAAGTCAATGCAGGCCAAATCAGAAATGGACTTATTTGTGCTAATTACTGTAACAGAGGTATGATAAGAACGTACAGGTTGTCCGGTTCATAGATGCTTAGTCCAAGAGCGTCGACGCCAAGAATCAGAGAAGTTCCCTTTTTATTCTTTATTGAGAACATTTCGACGCCGTACATTTCAAGATCCTGTGCAAGTTCCAAATACTTCATCATAGCATCTTCACGCGACATATCGTGGTCCTTGTAGTAGGAAATGATGCGATCGTACCACTCTTCCTCAGTTAGATTATATTGTCCCCTAGAAAAAAAGGATGGCATTATGGATACATTTTTAATGGAGACATTCACGTGCTGTAAAGCTGAAACTGAAAGATAACACCTGTAAGAGCCCTGGACAGTTACAAATGTCACATGCGAATGAGAAAAGAGCGAAAATCAAGCCGGAATGTGCGACTTACTGATCGGGTATCAATCTGTCGACAGGCAGTGTGGCAGGACAGGTAGAGGGGTTATATATATCGTATTTTGCCACGCATGCGTATGAAGCCAAAAGAACGGCGGTTTCCGTAGGACAGTAGATTTTGCCGCTCATAATTTCGTTCTTCACCTGTGAAAGAAAGCAAAAGATTCCTAAATTTGATCGACCTCAGTGTTTAGTCACCGACACAGGCCCCAATGGTCAACTTCATTTTAACAAGCTCTTCTTACTACTAGTTAAGAGTAAGATGATTGAACAAATAAAAGAACAGATTTGCGAGCTAAGCAGTGGCATGACAGAAAGTGGATGTCATAAATTGGTTAAATATGAAGTCAACAAATTGATCTGAAATAAATAGTGCAATAAGAGGTACCTGGAGGTAGAAATATCGGATGGTTGTGGACTGGATAAGTTCGTCCGCAACATTTTCGGGATAAAATTTAACCACGAATTTGAATTCATAAGGTGCTTTTTCAGCGAAGTCATGGGAAGATATCTTCTTTTCAAGACGTAACCAGGATGGATTGTTGTCCTTGTCAATATATTGTATTCCGAAGAACCAAACTTCGCGCAAACCAATCGTGCGGACAACCTATACCGCATAAGCAAAAAGCTAATATACCTGATCGAAGAGTTGCTGGCCAGGAGCATTCTTTTGTATTTCAAATTCAAGTTGCGACTCAACCGTAGTCACTTTTACGCTGATCTGAATAATGCCATAAATAATCTAAGATTGACTCACGGTCTTGGGATTTTTAACTTTACGAAGCATAGTCGAAAGACGTCTGTGGAAAAAAAATGACCCGTCAACAAAGGTTTTAAACTGTTACGGATCTTCAAAATGTTCAGACAAATATTCTCGGTTGTTTAGGCATCTGTGTCCACCATGGTTTACGAGCAAAACGATAAGCCACAATCAAAACGTGTTTTAGTGTCCTTGAAACGTCGAGCAATAGTAATAAAAAGCACTATGCACGCGAACCAAAGAATTTGGTAAGCGAGAATAAAGCTCATTTTACTTCCGAACGTTGTTCTTAGTACCATACGGCACTGATTCTTTCGAATGTTTTATTTTGATGCAAGAATGTCTTACATAGGTGCAAAGAATGACAAGAGAGCATTCACTCTTTCTGAAGGCGACTACAGTTGCTAATTCGTTTCGTAATACACATGGCCTACCATTACGGCAAGCGATAGGCATTACGAAACCAAGCAGGTGGTGAAACCTAAATTCGCTTTTTATCCGAGGGCAGAACTTTCGCGTTTTCTGGTTACAAATGGAGGTGTAAGTGTATATTGGCGTTAACGTTAAGTTAGAAAACAATCTCCGTAGCGAGTTTCCCACTCAATAAAAGATCCTAATAACACTTAGAAGTGTTGAAAAGCTTTAACATCCTAATAAGTAGGTAATTAACTACTTACCGTAAGTTGGTTTTGCACTAGCACATCGCATAGGTGCAATTACTGTGTATATACAAAAATTATATGCCAGAACTCAAAACAAAGCGCATATCAGGAAGTGTTATGACAGAATTCGGATAAAAGAATATAGCAAAGCAAGAAATAAAATATAAAACAGTTCAGCTCTCGATCCCGACAGCCAGTCTAAATGAAACAGACAGACCAGGAGAGACGAGAAGTCAAAACGTCCCCGGGCAAAAACAAATCTACACCACCGACGGTTTAAAACAAAATAGATTTTGCACCTGTGTATCCGCTAATAACGAATTTGAATTAGTAAAATCCTCCCTCCATCTACCGCAATCTTGAGTTTACCAAAGTATTTACTAACAGAGAAGAGTTATTTGGCATTTTTAATGTCATCAGCTAACCGACTGAATGGATTCTCACTACTCTAGACCCATGAATATGGACCCCAAGCCAAAAACCATCGGTATTAAATCAGAAGGAGATAAATTTGAAAGTTGTAAACATACTATGGGAGTTAAAAAAGTAGCATTTAATGGACCAAAGAATTTATATACTTCAAATACGAATCAGAAAATTGTGGTGGTAGTCTAGGTGGTTTCTTTATTCTTTTCGATCATTGATTGCGAGCAGCCTTGGGCAGGCTGTTGCACTGCGCCGCAATTTTTTCTCGTCCATTCAAACGTGAACTATCTTATATGTATAAAGGCTTGCCCATTTTTCGGACAACCGTTCATGCTACCGACTGTTGCAGCTTTCGTTCATTGAGTATCATTTTCTATCATCCCGTGATATCTCTTTTGCATAAACATTTTTTTCCGCGGGTAATGAAGGTTTTTTGTTGAAAATTTTGTAATTTTTTTTTCATAATAAATCAGCACTTTGACAGTTTGAATCTTTGAACACTCAGGAAATTTGAAATTTGTTGTTATTCACTTGGTTGCATTATACAGAAATGATTTTGGGGTGTACGAATACTAGTTACGGGAGGCACCATACAGATAGCATTTGGTCACTCCATTTATCTCGTATATTGTATATTTTAAAGGGTTACAGGCATTGCCCTTTATGAACCTATTAATATACAGTTTTCATTGCATATGTACAGTCAATATAAAATAGTGTACATTTAAAATTTTGAGCCAAAGCATAACATTACTTCGAATGCGTTGTCACGGTTATAGGCAAAACATTGGGGAAGAAAGGTAGAGCCCGAAAGATATGAGTGTACTACCTAAATTTGCCTACATTCACTTGACTGTAACTTGTTTACATTGCTTCTAATTCTTGCGATTTTTATGTAGCAAAGAGGGAGTTCAAAGGCGTAAGTCTATTTTCCTTAAATGCACTGAACTGAACTGAAAAGTTTGCCGGCGAAGGTTAAGCATGTCTATCACCATTGACGATTACGCTTATATCTAGTCGATACACATTGTGATCACACATGCGTTGGTGAAAAGAAACCCCTGTCGTTACATGATTTCTCCCACGATGAGGAACGGTTTGAAACCCAAACAGAGTTCAGTTCAGTGCAGTGTATTTGATGAAAATAGGCTAAGGTCTTTGAAATCCCTATTTGGTGCATAAACATAGCAAGAATAAGAAGCAATGAAAGAAG